>CAIGRQ010270722.1:0-13981 GCA_903798375.1 Fraxinus sp. D2006-0159 | reverse complement strand
TTTCTTAATCTGTGTGAAAATAATCATAGGACTATCTTTTTGGGACGGAGGGAATAATTTTTATTTTTATTTTTTGTTGCGATTTTAATCCTACTACAATTTAATTATTTCAATAAACACCTTACTTTTCATTTTTCAATATAGTAATGCTATTGGTATTCTCTCACTACGACAGTTGTCCTATGAGACATATACATGACATGTGATTATTTAGTGCATATTGAATCATGCATCAAATAATCACGTGTCACGTGTATATAACGTAGGATGACAATCGTAGTGAGTGACTGCGAATAACATTATTTTTTTCAATATGTAATAAATACTGCAAAATCATTATCATGTATGAATTTCGTACTATTAATTATCAATTAATTAACATTCACATTAATCTAAACTCAATGAATTTTGACTTGATGAATCTTGATCTACATGAATTTATTTTTATTCATTTATTTAGAAATTTTAAGGGATGTTTAAATTCATGTATTAACAATTAATTCTTATGTACCAAATGTAATATAAAAAGATTACTAATTTGTAGTATTTCATCATAAAAAAAAATAAAATAAAATTGAATAATAAAAATTGAGTTTTGATAATACAATTTTTTTCTTTTAAATTTCTATCCTAAATTTTGTTTTCTTTAGTTCATTTGAAACTCATCAAATTTTCCCAACAAATTGATATCAAATATTATTTTTACAACGCTTATGAAGTATTTCAGAATAACGTGCAATACACGTTCAATTCTGACTAATTATATACAAAATGGGAGAAAAAAATAAAATATTGGAAAGGGAACACTAGTAAATTTTTTTTTTGTTTACATAGTAATATAAACCCTCACATCAAATTAGGTACATATTTTCCTATAATTATTTCAAAACTCTTTTTTTCTTAAACTTATTTTCATTACCAAAAAAAAAAAAAAAATGTACATAAATTCAAAACTTTTTTCAACTTTTTAACCACACATTCTTCAAAAGTTTACTATTTCAAAACTCATTTTCCTACTTTAATGGTAGATGAACACGAGCTTAAAACGTTAACACTTTCAAATAAAATTTTGAGCAAATTAATGTTTGAATTAAAAATGAAAAAAGTAAAAAAAAAAAAAAAATGTTCAAGGAAAAGTATAATAAACATTTTCTTAAATATTGTACTACACATGTTATTGTTCCTTCTAGAACATCATCTAGATGTAAAACTTCATTGAAGTCTATAATATATCTTATATATTGAAAAATATCAAGGGAAGTTCTAGTATTCTTAGATAAGAAAATTATAAGATATAGATACTTTTAAATGGTAGAAAATACATCCATAAACGGATCTAATATTTTTCAATTATAAGTATGATCTAATAACTCCCACAACGTCAATAATTTTGACTATAGTATACATTAACTCCCATAGTTTTAGTCCACATAGGGATGAACAAATTAATCGCCTATCCTATTAACCTAACTGACTTGGGGGTCGGAAGGTGATTTATCAATTAAGAACCAATTCTACCCGACTCAACTCAACTCGACTCGACTGATCATTGTGGATTTTTTTTAAAAAAAATGATTTAAATCTAAAATGGGAATGGACCAAAAAATCATTAAAAAAATTAAGTATAACCAATTTCAAAACTAAAAAATAAGGTTTAAATTTTCAAAAATCAGATATTAATTAAATTTTATTTATGAAATAATTAATTAAAATTTTATTTTTTTTCGTTAAATATATTAAGGTCACAACTTATCAAATTAAATAATCATGAGTTATTTATCGATCACGAATAAAAATTTTTATAGGTTACAAATTATTTCACGATTACAAGTAAAAAAAAAAATTATAGATCACAATTTATTCATCGGATACAATTTAAAAATTTATAGGTGACCATTTATTTATTGGTGTCAAATAATATATTTTATAAGTCACGGCTCAAAATTTTAGGCCACATATTAATTATTGGTCGCAAAATATCCAATTTATTGATCACAATCTTAAATGATTGGTCACATATTATTTATTGCTCACAAATCAACAAATTTGTTGATTACAATCAACCAAATAATTAAACCCACCATCACCGCACAACCGTCATGACCTCTACCACACTATCTCAACCAACATCACAACCACCACCACTACCCATACGCCATTAAAAATCCAGATTCAAAATTATCTGCCACTGCCCAACCGAATTAAACTACTTGTACAAAATATTAATTAATTAAAATTTTATTTTTTTAGTTAAATATATTAAGGCCACAACTTATCAAATTAACTAATCATGAGTTATTTATCGATCACGAATAAAACTTTTTATAGGTTACAAATTATTTCACGATTACAAGTAAAAAAAAAAAATTATAGATCACAATTTATTCATCGGATACAATTTTAAAATATAGGTTACCCAACCACCACCAACATCGCCACTACCTCCTCACCAACACCAACACCACCGCAACCGCAATGCCGACTCCGACTTCCTTTGCCTTAGCTAGGACTACAAAGTCCACATTGCTAACAAACTGGCGTCGTGTCACGACCATGTATTGGTGTGCGAAGTTTGGGAGCAAGCACCAGCCACAGTCACCTGCAAGGCGAATGCAGCAACACTTTGCACCACCTGTGATCAAGACACTCACTCTGCTAAACCACTCGCTCGCCGCTACTATCGCCTCCTGATTGTTCTCTTTTAACACTGTGCACCTCTAAGTCGTAATCATCATCTCCCAACAACACTACTACTGATGACAGGTGCTTCTTCGATGAGGAGGTGGAGGCAGCGTCGTGGCTCCTCCCCACAGAAGATTCTGAGTCGCTGGAGTATAAATCGGCAGAATATTTGTTCAATGATATGGATCCGTACTTGGATCTTGACTTAATTTCCGCCGATCAAAAGCCAAAGCTCTATATCAACTATCCTTAGAAATAGGAAAAATACACTAATGTGAGTGGGGACTGTACATGTAGCATTGTTATTAGAAATAGTACAATTCTGATGGAATTGTAATGTAGCGAAACAAGAATGAATTTGCACAGCCTGAGTTTTTTGGTCCAGTTGTTGATGGATTTTCAACTTATTGCATGGACTATCCAGGATCTAAGCCATTTATGTCAAATTCAGCTCTCAATCCATTTACTTATATTAAAATTTTGAATTATTATCTAATTTTTGAATAAAAAACTTGTAAATCTTATTTTTGAATTGTGAGGTTGAAATGTCTGGGTAGATGTTATTTCCACTTAACTTAAAATTATTAGGAAATCTGCCCTGATTGTATGTGTGTATATTTTTAGGGTTTATGTATATACCAGACTTTGTGATTGAATTCGGAAAAATACCTGTAGATGAAAAAGTTACTTATAAGTGCACTAGACGAAAATAGAAATTAGACTTTTAGAACTGTCATCTAAAACTCACTCCAAGAATTCTAAATTCAAATTTCAATGACTACAACAACATGCTTCAATTATGAGTAGCAAAATTTTTGAAGACATCAACAACAACGTCATGTGTTTACTCCGGGACCAAAAATTCTGCTGAACCAATAAAACAGTAACAATATATAGCAACAGAAGCCGCCTCCACCGCCATCACTACTGGCAACCACATCCATCCCATACTTGCACCACCACTCTTTATCATCACCTTTACAATCACCAAATCTGCACCACCTCTCCATCACCGCCACCTTCTCCACCACCAACACGACCTCAAATATGATTCATCGCAGCCAAGGGCCACCCCCGCTCTACGCAACAACAACGCTACACAATTTACAGTCAACTACGTACGTGTGACACGATATGAAATAACGTTGTTCAACGTGGGACAATCTGCAGCAAGATTATCTTGTTTGAATTAATGCGTGATTCTACTAGTTTCCCATGAGTATATAGTTGGAGCGTTGGAGGAACGATGAATCATTATAAATTGCAGATATATTCAATATTTTAAAGTTGAACACTTGAGTTATGGTTAAAACATTGATGTAATGTAATAGGCTAATAGCTATACAAGTGAAGCAAATTGATACAGAATCTAGCTTTATTTTTAACCTCTAAACCAGAGATAGGATCAAATCATAATGGAATAGAACGGCTCAGTTCCGGTCCGACTCTATTCATTGACTGGTATTCCCGTTCGGTTCTGATTCTGAAAACACCATGATCGAATTGAAAGGAGCCAACTTAAAAAGGGCGCTGTAAACAATGACGGTCCAATGTACAGTACCTTGACTCCAAACAGAGATGTGACAGACGCCATTCTCTTCCAAGTGCATAGCATACAAGATGCAACCCAATTGGACATTATTCAAACGATGTCGTTCTACATTCCGAAGTAAAAAAATAAATAGTTGTTAGGAACAAGTCGTATAGTTTCTTGTCCCCATCTCAACTAGCACTTCTAGTTCCATAGTATCAGGTTTTTACTTGTATTGACAATTCTTTAGACAAANCTACATTCCGAAGTAAAAAAATAAATAGTTGTTAGGAACAAGTCGTATAGTTTCTTGTCCCCATCTCAACTAGCACTTCTAGTTCCATAGTATCAGGTTTTTACTTGTATTGACAATTCTTTAGACAAAAGGATTATTGTAAAAGATTAGGATTATTACAAAAAATTTGTAGAAGTCAATGAATTTTTGGGAGAGTTGTATAAATGAATTATGAATCTTTGGATTCGAGTATGGAATAAGAAGAAAGAGTCGTCGAATTTACGCTAGCTTGTCGCTTAGCTGATATTCGAGCGTCCAAAGCAGAATAATGGTCGCCCGACTTGAGCGACGCACCTCTCGCTCGCCTGTCACTAGCCTGCACTTGAGTGACAGTGTTGTTAGGGATGACAACGAGGCGGGTATGGGACCGGTCGCCCATTCCCACCCTCATTCCGTTGGGTATTTTTGTTACCTTACCCCATCCCCATAAGCGGTTAAAGCGGGATGGGGCAGGGCGAGCCCCTGACATATTTATCGTCTCATTTATTTTTTATTTATTTTATTTTTTTATATCTTTAGTTAGTAAATATTATTACTTTTTTTACTCATTTGTTAAAAACAACTTACGTTCTCTTTATAAATGATGATAAATTTATTATTTTTGTTCGATAACAAACTTAAATTTGAAATTAACTTTAAACGGGGTGGGGACTATATTTCCCGTACCCATTTCGGGGTAATGACCTTTGTCTCGTTTACCCGGTTATGCGGGTAATCCCCGCCCCATTTGGGGCAGGGCCCCACATGTATCGAGTTGAACGGATATTTTTGACATCCCTAGGTGTTGTCCAAGAAATCATAGTTTGTTTTTTTCAAGAGTTTTATCTACTACCTAAACACCTCATATTATAAATACCCCATGCTCGGTATGTTTTTGTGGTGACTGATCATTGCTTTACATCCTTATATCATTCTTTCAAGATTCAAGAACACATCCAAATCTTTAGTTTTATCTTTTGTTTCTTGAGATCAATCAACCACAAGTTTTGGATAAATATCGAATTTCTTATAATCCAAAACACTTACTTCCTAGATATCATCAGGGAAGTACTTTCTTAATAACTTTCAAATGTTGCTAAAAATTGAGGGATGTTGGACTAGAAGCATAGAAAGAATACAAGAATGAGACGTTCTTGATATTCCACAAGAGATAGACAATTTCAAAAGATTAGGAACATGTGTAAGTGAAGTACGTTCTAATTGGTCTTGGAGATTGCAGGAATTAGATCAACAAGTTTAGTGGGTTTTCTAGGTTGGATCCTACTGTAAATTCTTGTTGTCTATAATGGAAATTATTGGTTTGGTCCCGAAGTTTTTACCAAGTTAAGGATTTTCACAGTCATCAAATTTTGTATTATTTACTGCTTTAATTATTTATTGTGGCAATTCAACATGATATCAATTTGACTTGATTGACCAAACATCTAAAACAATTAAAAAAATGATTTGTTGTTTTTAATTGATAAGTTTTAATTCTGCGTTATTTAACTATTAGGCGACTTTAGAGTTGAACCAGTAACTTTCACATAGCAAGAACATGATTGTTCTCTATCTCTTCAAAACCCCTGTATTTCCTTTCCCTTTTCCTTTCACAATGGTGTCCCTCTTTTTGTTGTGTTAACTTTACCTTTTTTTGTTATCACGTCACTTTACCCAGACGTTGTTACCATTATCGAGCTCATAACCAGTATTTGCCATCATCGTAGATTGTGTCATCTCTGTAACACCCCTAAAATTTTAGAATCAAAAATTTATTTGTTCTATATATTATATTTTATATTTTTGAAAGTTGAGGGACTAGTGAAGTATGTTTTAAATTCTTATGTTTTTGGGTCAAATATTTGGATTTTGATAGAGTGATGATAAGTTTATCAATATTGTAGTCGTTTGATAGCTCATAATTAATCATGTAAATTGGGTTTGAAAAAAGCTAATTCGGATAAGTTAGTTTCAAGATATTGAAGTCAAAGAAATTGTAATGTATTTATTTATTTATTTTTAAATCAAATTGAATTTGGATGATGGATACTCACTAACGAATGGATGTAGGATAATTTTTATTTATTAGAATTCTATTTAAAGTCAAATTGTCATCACTATCATGTATTGGATTAGAATCACCTTTTGTTGTGATATGTTTTATGTACACTTGTTATATTTTGATTTGTTTACTAAAAATTAATTCTTATCAAATTTGATAAATACGATTTTTCCATCCCAATTGTACCAAGACTCAATTACTACATTTTACTATAAATAGTATACAATTGTCCCACAATTTGCCACTAAAGAATTTTACTCGACAACTTTAATATAAAGCAATTGTAAATTTCAAGTATATTTGTTTTTTCAAAAGCTCGTTTGATTAATCAAGGTAAAATACGTTTGTTCAAGTTGCTCGTTTCCTTATGCTTTCATGTTTAGTAATTTATGCATGAATTATGCGTGAACCTTCAGGTTCTTTATTAAAAGATATGAGATTCTATGGAAATCAAAGATGACCTAAAATGGGTGTGTCGCTTGATCATCGATGTACTCTATTAGAGAAGAGTGATATGAAGTGTTTATTTTATTGTATATAATTGTGTATGAAAACTGTAGTATTTTTAAATACTCACTCTTACAAAAATTTACTGGTTAGTTAGGGTCAATTGAAACATTGACGGGATGGTAAATGCGAATGCCAAGAGAAATCGAAGAGATAAAATATTAAGTTTATTTTTTTTTAAATTATTAGTGAGTTTTATTTGTTCAAAAACAGTTATTTAATTTGTGGTTATGTATTCATGTTTGAAATTACAGATATTCCAGTTATTTTTATTTAATAAAAATATTATTTTTATCGTTCTGCAAAGAAATTGAAATTTTGATAACACTCCAGTATTTGTGAAATTTTGGGGCGTTACAATCTGAGTACCAGTTTTGCCATTATCAAGCACCTAACTAGAACTTGTTACTCTCTAATGAGATTCTACATTACATCACTGTTGTCGTAATGTTCAAACTTTGTACCGTTTTATGGCTTTCAAAAATGTTGCTCTGCCAGGCCTGTAAAAGGCCTGATAGAGCTGAGCTCTCACATGAGGTGAGTCCCACATCATTAAAAAAACACCCCAAAAAACCCACCTCACCCCTGTTTGTGAGAGGACCTGTACCAGGTCGGGCAAAATGGGTCCAACACCCCAGCATTGCTCTATGGCTTTTGGGTTTAAAGGTATATTTTATCGGGTTGCCCGTGGCCCCCACACAATATAATAATGAAGCCAAGCACAAGTTCTCCTGTTGAAAAGATTAGCGGAGTTAAAGAAGTTTTAATGTGCTATGATGATCATACAAGACCACATAACCAATAGCAACCGGGACCAAGCTATAATTCAACTTCACATCATTTTAGCAGAACATACTGCGACAAAATCTTATGACATGGGGCCAGAATATCACAAAGAAGTCTCGATTCAGCTTAACCCAAGACACTAGCAAAACTTCAAGTAACTAAAGATCATGTGGAAAAGATTTCCGAGGAAGCTAGCTTAGAACAACTTTCTTAGAAAGCTTTTCTAATCACACAACACACTTCAAAAACATTATCCAAACATAATAAAAAACAACTTATTAGTCTTAGAAGCAATTTTTGACTTCATAAAAGTCTTGCCAAACGAGCCCCAAGGGTAATACTAATGTGAAGAAAATGGTTTACGAACATCATTATCATCTTCGTATCATATGTTTTATCATTATCCATTTTATATTGGACGAGAAATGTAGCATCTTGTTTACACAGTATATATCGAAATGACAATAGAAGCCATGTTGAAATAGATAGTAGAAGCAATAAAACCATAAATACGCTTATCATACACGCCAAATACTATATTTGCAAAGCTGTCTATGAAATTTAATATCCATTAAAAAACCACCAAAAATACATAATTTACTCGCACGAATTCATGATAACAATCTTCATAACCAGGAAATGCAAAGACAACTCAATTGAATTTAGGAAGAGAACATTATCTATCGATTCTCAAACGCCAAACTCCTTTTATCTCAAAGACCAAGAACCCACAACACCAAATATTTGTATAGAGGCCTCGCTGCAAAAAACATAACAGTCGATCACTTGCAATGGTAATAGAAAAATAAATGGATAAATGAAAGCCTGGAAATTACTTACCTAAACAATTAAAGACCCTGATCAATAAGATAATCACCAATCTTCTCAACAACCATGTTGCACTGGCCTGGAGTCATAGGCTCATCATAGATGCCAATAATCAAGGCCTGGGTGGTCTTTTTCACAGTAACACCGCCTGGTCCCTGAATCGAAACAATATATCAGGAAAAGGAACAGCCACTACGACAGCTTAACAAGGACCACAGGTTCAGTGCTGTATTTACTACTACAACTAAATGATTAGGGTATCTGATCCACCCTATAGCATTTGAAATAATTCCACTTTGAAATGAACTCTGATTAATGCGAACATATATGCCACGTACAATAGCAAGACTAGACAACACACATGCTATTAACTAAATGGTTAGGGACCTATAGGCTATAGCTTTCAGAATGAATCCATTCCGAAACAAACTTCTCTGATTAATGTCAACACACGCCTCGTACAAGAGTGCGACTTGTCAACACAAAGGCTATTAACCAGCTTTTTGTTTGCCTCTTTTTACGTTTTTAAGATCTGTAGCCTTTTGCGAATGACATCATTTGTCTCTAATGCAATCCAAAAACTAATGACAAGAAGATCAATTACACCATAATGTGGTATACCCAACTTAAAAGATATTTACCACCTTCACTCCCTGCATACCTAGTTTGAGTCACTAATTTAAGCTCCAGCAATTCTCTGTTCAAGAATCTTCTTAAAGTGTGAATAGCAATAGTAAAAGATTAATAGAAATAGGCGTTTGTCAAGCCGATCGTTCGGTTTATGGATCATCAAATTCCCACAAATGGAATGAAAAGTGGGTCCATGTAAATAATCGAGAGAAGTATGCATCTTCTAACGACATTCTCGCAAGTATATACTATATACTACTATCTTTGGCTAATGAAAATATATCCTTTACTCCGCAGCTGCTATTCCATTTTCCAGGAAAAAAAGGAAACATATGTATTCGTGGTTCTTTATATTAAGAATGCAAACAGATTATATTAAGAATGCAAACAGATTAACAAAAAATACCTTCTTCCCTCGGATGACAGCCCCTGGTTCACCTTGAATCACCATGTATTTAGTGCCACCAAGGTGCAATCCAGTAGGAGCAAGCAAACCGGGATTCTCAAAGTCATTCATGATTCCCGTCATCTCCTCGGGCTTGAACTATATGACAGCATTGATACAAAAAGATACAAAGGACTTCAGTCCACCCATAAATAGATCGCAATACACTAATCCCACAAAAAAAAAACAAAAAAAAAAAAGATAAAGATAAAGATAAAAAAAAATCACTTGTAATAGAAAATTTTCATTCTTGAATTATCAGTGTCTTTCTACTGAATCAAAAATTTAATTGCTTATATTTTTGCATAAATTGATATCCATATCTAGCCCCCGTTTGACACCCATTAATTTCTGTCCTCGTCCACACATTCTCAAAAAAAAAAATAATATTACACATAAATCAAAAACTTTTCATCTATTTTCCACCACATTCTCACATCAATCACTATTCCAAAATTTCTATTCTCTTGAAAATGGGTTTCAAATAGGGGCCTAACCTATATTTATTATCAGCTTCTGTATTACAATGATCAAATATTAACAAAAAACTTAGGATTCGTCAACAAAATTCACCATATGAAACTCGGTACAACAAGAAAAGGATTTGACATCTCTGTTAAATAAATCAAGAGATTTCGCCAACATAAACACATGATTAAGTAGTCCTTAGATTGATTATTATCAATCAATACTCAAAACACGATCAACAAATAATAATAATAATAACAACCAATAACTGGATAAAACAAACCAAAATCAATAAGAATCATAAATCGAGTTCAACCCAATAAAGAAAGCGCAGAAAAATAAAAGAGTATTAACAGATTATTAAAATCAGACTATAAAAAGAAAAACCCAGAAAAAATCAAATCCAAAAAACAATCTTTCAGACCTGAGGGAAGTTGGTGCTCTGTGCCCAGACACTGCCGTCATGGCCTAAGATGGCAGCGGATGTGAGGTGATTACCCTCAATATCGGCCATCAAGTGGTCATCTATGTATGATTGCCACGACATGATGGATTGGGTTTTTGAAAATTTAGTTGAGGAAGAACAGTATTATTTACTGGATTTGATGTAAAATGGATAGAAAGATGCTGATAGCGTCAAAGCAGCGATATGGAATGGTGCGGTGATCCTTCCTACAATCCTCACTTTTTATGCTTGAATTCCTCAGGATCTGGATGCTGTGTAATCTCATTTTTGCCCTCCCAATTATTGTTATTCTCTCAATTTTATTTTATTTTAAAAATTATTTGGCCAAAAGTGAGTGGCAACTACACCTGTTCGATCTACTTTATCTTCTTTTTTTCTTTTTTCTTACAATCTTTATGGGAGGTCGAAAGCATCAATCACGCTTTTATACCACGGGCGAGCTTGGCGGGTGTTTGGCCAGCCAGTGCATTTGCTGATTTGGTTCATCACTTCAAAGGAGATGATTGCAGAGGAATTCTTGCTACGAATTGTCGACAGATGAAATGAAGAAATTAGTTTGCCTCGTTTGATTTAGAAAAGAATAAGAGTTTTGATATATTTTGATAATAGTTGATAAAATTGAGACTAGTCCATTAATGACATGCGATGCTCCAATACTTTAGAGCTTATTTGATGTATTTTTTTAAAAAAAAATGTGAAATATTATTTATTTGGAGAATATGTGATTAAAATTTATGAATCAACGTGCGAAATTATTTTATGGAGAGATTATGTAGCTGACTATAAGTTTGAGAGAAATTGAGATTTCAAGAATCTCATACCAAACGACAACTTAATGTTGATGCAAATGTAGCACTGGATTGGAGATCCTACGGTGTGGTGGTTGTGTGCCTAAATAAGGCAAGGGAAGATGATTGCAACCTTCTCGAAATCACTTCGGGATAATGACACCATACACTAAGGATGCATGTAATAGAATTTGAGTCAGATTACAACACGGTGAAAGTTGTTCTTCATCTGAGTTGCCATGCCTCGAAAAGTGCCACGGTACTTAATATTGTTGAACAATGTCATTTTTTCGAAACCTACAATTCACCCATATTGGACGTGAAGCTAATGTGGTAAACATGGAATGTCTAATTTTGAGGCAAGTTTATACTTCGATAGACCTCTACTTTATTGTAAGCCCTTCGACGGTTTATATAAGCCCCTGTTTGAGTCCCATTAAATTTCTCATTCTCATTATTCTATTCATTTTCAACCACATATTCTTCAATAAAATAATATTTTCTATCACATCATTAACTTTTCCTTCTTTTTCAACCACACATTCTCCATCAATCTACTATTCCAAAATACATTCTTTCAAAACAATATCCATCAAACACACTCTAAATGAATAAAAATTCTAAATTTTGCCTTTAAAAAAGTATGGCCTTTTTAAACTCTTCAAAATATTATGTTTATATTTATACTACAAATATGGAAGAGATCTATAATATATTAAATATCACATGAAGTGAGAATCATTTTTTGACGATAATAGCCTTATTACAATGCAATTATTTCAATAATGTCTTATTTTCGTTTCTCAATATGTATTTAATTTATAAACGGTAATAAATACTATAATAAATTCTCAATTAATTAACATTAACATTCATTTAATTATTATAATTTAGAATTTCACATTCACATTCAAGTCCATGTCCTTCTTATAAACAATTAATTAACATTCACATTTATTTATTTAATATTATTTAGAATTTCACATTAAAGAATACAACTCATTATCCATGTACATGTATGCTAATTAGTATCAAGTTTCACTTAATTGCAAATTATATTCATTCAATATAAATGATTTAACATTTGTTGTTACATATATATTACTTAGTATTAATTCTAAATTAATTAACATTCACATTAAGCCCTTATTTGATGCACATTAAAATGGAAATAATGTATTTTTTTGTGATATGATGGTGAATATGTGGTTGAAAAAGAATGAAAAATTATTGATGTGATGGAAAATATTATTTTATTGAAAAATGTGTAGTTGAAAATGAGTAGAAGAATGAGAATTGAAACTATAATGCGGCTAAAACATGGGTTAATTCATGTATCGCATTTGCCATCAATCTCCATTTAAGCAATTTGTTGTAATTCTAATACTCACATTCAAGTATTCATTTCATTATTTACGTGCATGTATAATAATTAACATTTATTTTCAGAAGTTTGCATTTCTCTCATATTTAAATTAATATGGCAAATGAATATTTTCACAGCACTTATAAAACATTTCAAAATAACGTGCAACACATATTCATCTCTGACTAGTATATTTAAGAATGTGACTGATGACGGTTCACATGTAAGTACAAGTTGTCGATAAATTTTTATTTAGTATAGGTTTGACACTCAGAGCTTGTTTGGTAGGGATTTTTTGGAGGAAGAATTGATTTTGAATAGTGATATGATGCGAAATGTGTAGTTGAAAAAGAAGAAAAATTTATTGATGTGATAGAAAATATTATTTTATTGAAGAATGTGTGGTTGAAAATGAGAATTGATTTACTGTAGAATTGAAGAATCCGTAACAAACAGGCCCTCTTTATTTTATTTTATGATTTGCCATGAGATCATTTTCAATAGCTTGCTTAATGTCATATGATAGAGGACTTAATGGTCAAAAAGAATTTGAAGTTTTTAACTTTTTTTTTATGTGAATTGCTTAATTAAGTCGACTACCTTGCATCTATGTTGAATAATTAGATCAAGCTTGATATCGATGTTGATGTTGACATATTTACATTACTTTTGATTTCTTTAATTTATCCTTTTTATTATAACAAGGTTGATATTTTCAAATTAAAAATACAAGAATTACAATTAAGCCCCTGTTTGAAACTCATTTTGAGGAGAATAGAATTTTTGGAATAGTGATTGATGTGAGAATGTGTGGTGGAAAAATGATGAATTTTTTTTGATTTGTGTGTAATATTATTTTATTTGAAGAATTTGTGGTTGAAATGAAGAATGAGAATGAGAAAGAGAAAGAGAAAGAGAAAGAGAAATTAATGGTGTCAAACGGGGGCTAATATTGTTATATATAGTATGCTTGTAAAAAAGGTAAGACAAAAATAATTTCACGAGATACATTTCTTCTTAGCACATAAGTAGCTTTTAAACAATCAATGATCAATTTACTTTCAATGTGTTTTAATTTTGTGTTGCAAGCTTTCTATAAATTGTAATCAAATTTTATTTTGTCCCGAAACGATCGAGAGAAGGCGGAA
>CAIGRQ010270692.1:0-19366 GCA_903798375.1 Fraxinus sp. D2006-0159 | reverse complement strand
GGATTTGCAGAGGAGTTTTTATTTCTTGAGGAATCACAATATAGTAGTTGGGCGACTACTAATTTCGCTTATAAGTCATATGTCATAAACTAACATATATATATATATATATATATATATATAATACAATAAAAATACTCAAAATACCCTTGTGTGAATTTTCGCCAGCTGTGGCTAGGTGTCTAGTATAGTCAGGTTCCACACAACTCAACAGTTTGAGCTTGGAATACGAGGATAAAGTCACCGGTCGGAGGCATGGTTATCTTTTTACCAAACCATCTGTGTTGTGGAGTGATATATTCCCAGACTCGTGAGAAGATAGAGATACTGGTATAGGATCCTTGTTTAACCACTCACACATTTGATTATAATACTTATACCATAATTGAAGTTATAAACACGTGAATTAACTATTAAGAGATAAAATCTCACATGAAAATATAGATCAATTTATAAAGGTTTGGACTACTCTTAATAAGGTTGATCTTTTAAGATGAAACTACAAGTTTTAATAATGTCGAGTAGCTCAAATCCTTATAAATTAGTCTATATTTTCATCTTTATTCGATATGAGATTTTATTACTTAACATTAACTATATCCAAGGGGCTTGCTGCTTTTCATTTTTCGCATATGCGATTTGGAGGGAAAAGCATGAAGGCAGAAGGCAGAATACATCATAGTCACAAAAACCCAAGCACCAAGCAACAAAAAAGTTTGTTTTGCCCAATCTATAATAGACAAGATTAGGAATGTAATCCAAACTAGCATATAAGGCAAATTCAGTAAACAATATACATTTCCAGTATTACAACAAATGTCGCCTCGTGGGCGAAACAAGCTACCTTTAAATAGGGCCCCATTTTCATTTTGTGACAGCTCCTTGAAGATAGTACATGCTCTCAAAAAAAAATGAAGAAATAACAGAAGAGTTTACTGAGTTGAAGGCTGGACAGTCAGAATAGGAGAAAGAGTTGTAGATTTCGAAAGATATAAGTTCCACGAAAATGTTCCATATCGAGAATAGGCAGATGCGATTTGCTTCAGACATACACGACATCAAGTCCCAAGTTGTTCCCATGCAAGATTATCGACTTTTATCAAAATATACTAAAAAATCGATTTTTATCAAAACCAAACAGGGGCTTCATCTGGTGACAATGACTATCCAAACTTTGACCTTCAAGCTGTGAAATCCAAAGACAAAAAGTTTGATTGAGACGAATTTTTATTTTTTTTATTTTTTTGTATTGAAGAGGTTATGCATTTCGAACAGTAAATGTTTCAAGGCACATGAAAGATATTCTAGACCCTTACTTTGAGATTGGATCCATTCCTCTAAACTTCAAGTCATGGTGGCGTGCACTAAATAACATAGAATGCTCATTCAGTAGCTCGGTATGTAGCTCTACAAGTTTTCGTACACATTAATTATTTTCAAAGCAATCAATCGATGAACCTTATATTGTTAGAACGAAAGAAATAAATAAATTGGGCAAATGGAGCTACATAAATGTGTCAAACCCATCCATACCCGTCCTGTCGATGGCCATTCCTAATTTTATGTAGCCGTCTTATCATTAAATGATGATGACCGGTGATTTCTTCAAGTTTAAGCCTTTCAAAGCACTTTTGAAATTGCTAAGTTTTGTCTTCTTTCTAGTCAAGTATTCGATGGTCGAACGGAAAGCCGCTTAACTAATCAAAGAAGCCGGAGAGATGCCGATAAAAGAAATTAATGGAGCATATGAACAGTATTAATTTCAAAACTAATTAAAAATCATCCAATATAAGTAATTAAAAATCATCCAATAATTATATTTTCAATTTAAATTTATTTTTGAGGTTTGGTTTGGATGTAGGGGTGGGAGTGGGAGTGGGGTATGTCATAATCCCGTCTCATGGATCTGCACACAGAAAAGTGAAACAATCATTTGGTGCAAATGTGCAATTGATCTCTCTTCATCAATGGAGATTTTTATAATTAACCTCTGACACACACACACACACACACACACACACACATCTCTCTCTCTCTCTAAATCCCATACAATGTAGGTATACATATAAGCAAGTAGATGCGCATATATTTAAACAAGTCTATGTATAATTGACGATCCAACATCTGTCTGCAATCTCTCGTGTTTGTGTAGCTTCTTCTCTCTCTCTAGAATCCTAGGTTTGTTCAAGCTAATTACTATCATCATCATCATTTCTCTCTTTATATATCTACGCGCACATACATGTGTATGTAGATGATTACAAACATGGATGCAGAAATTCATTAACATGTTTGTGCGTGTATTACGAGATGGGCTTGTAAAGGAAGAAAATTGTTGTAATTTCTTGATTTTAGTTTGGAAAAATGGGTTATTTGATGGTTTCTAGGGTTTCACTGCATTTTAGTAACTTTTTTTGTTCAGCCTTTGGTTAAAGATCTCACATTTATGTGATTTATGTTGTAATATATAGTACATTCTCAATCTAGGGTTTCTTTTCCAGATCCCCAATTTCCGTCATCCATGCATTCCTCGCCAAGGTCAGGGTTTCATCGAGTCCCTTCCTCCCAAATGCCATTGATTTGAAAACATAAAGTTTCGATTTGTTTCCATTTTTTGAAAAATTCATCAATCTGAAAAAGGAAAAGAGATTTCAGAATGTGGAAGCAGATTTTGAGTAAACTCCCTCGCAAATCCTCAAAATTGGATGCGGATTCGGCAAGAACCCCTAATTCTGGCATCAATACCTCATCCCCTGGCTCAGGCCGGGCTAATGCTGCTAGCCCTGCCGTTAAACGGGCTGCAGTTTTCCCTGCCAGTGCGATTGCCGGCATTGAACCATTGCTGGCATTTAAAGATGTACCAAGCTCTGAAAAAATGAATCTTTTCATCAGTAAGTTAAGCCTCTGCTGCGTGGTGTTTGACTTCACAGACCCTGTGAAAAACACCCCAGAAAAGGAGCTCAAACGAGTCACACTGCTTGAGCTTCTTGAATTTGTATCGCAGAATTCCACAAAGTTCTCGGAGCCTGCAATTTTAGCTTCATTCAAAATGTGCTCCATTAATTTATTTCGTGATTTCCCTCCTAGTTATCGGTCGAGTAACACCAATTTAGGTGAAAACGACAGTGACTCCGAGCCAACATTTGATCCTGCGTGGTCTCACTTGCAAATTGTGTATGATTTCTTGCTCAAGTTTGTGACTTCACCTTCACTGGAAGCAAAGGTCGCCAAGAAGTATATTAACCATTCCTTTATTTTAAGGACTATCGACTTGTTTCAATCTGAGGATCCCAGGGAAAGGGATTGTCTGAAGGCAATTCTGCATAGGATTTATGGGAAGTTTATGGTTCACCGGCCATTTGTAAGGAAGAGTATGAGCCATGCGTTCTACATATTTGTGTTTGAGACGGAGAAGCATAATGGGATTGCAGAGTTATTGGAAATTTTTGGGAGTGTGATTACTGGATTTGCTTTGCCGTTGAAGGAGGAGCACAAGATTTTTCTTTGGAGGGCATTGATTCCGCTGCACAAGCCAAAGTCGCTGGGGGTTTACTTTCAGCAGCTGTCATATTGTGTGACACAGTTTATAGAGAAAGAGCCAAAGTTGGCCGGTGGTGTGATTAAGGGTCTATTGAAATACTGGCCAATCACAAATAGTCAGAAGGAGGTAATGTTCTTAGGTGAGTTGGAGGAGATTCTGGAAGCCATTAACATGGCTGAGTTCCAAAAAGTCATGGTTCCATTATTCTGGCGGATTGGACAATGTATCAATAGCTACCATTTTCAGGTAACTTACCTTTTCTGTTAACGAGTATATTTCCAGTTGTCGAATATGTTTTAGATATGACACCTGTTATCCTTTTATTGGATTTATGTAGGTATCTATATATGTTGGACTTGTCAATATATCTGCATCTTTTAGGAAGTACCATGAATACCAATGGATGAACATTTACTTCAAGTTTTTGGTCATTTTGATTGATTGATGAAGGGCTAATTATTTTTCTTAGAATCTAAATCTTGACATCTTTATTGCTGTCAAAGCTATTTGGCTGCTAAAGGATAGTGTTAAATGTGATTAGTGGGCATTAAATAACATTTTTATTTTAAAGAACTTATGACATGGATGCATTTACATTTTTGATGTTGGCATCGTTGTTAACTGTATATTAAGACAATGGATCATCTTCGTGCATTTATTGGAAGTCGAGATCAAGAGGTTATGACTGAGATTGGCGTTCTTTATGCTGTCTGTCGTCATTTATTTTATGTCATGAGCCCCTCAACTTTACACTTCTACAGTTTTATTATTCCTCAGACTACAGGATATGTGCATGAGGTCCTGTGTTCACCATTAGGATCTGTGCATCCATTTCTTTTTATTATAGGTGTTTTTAGTCTCTAGACCTGTAATCCATCATATTAGTGGTTGTTATGAGCATGAACAAAGAGGGTATAGCTGAATGAAGTATGTGTGCTGGATTTTGTTGTACTCATCTTACTAAGGGAATTAATTTCTCTTGCCATTTTCTTTCTACATACCTACGTATGGCTTCCAACCACTTCAATCCATCTCAAAAAGATGCGCACATGGGAAAAAAGCTAAAAGGGAACCTATTTCTTATGCAGAGGGATCTGGAGGAGATTAATCAATCTGGATTTTTCTTAGTTTTTTGCTCTTTGAAACATTTTTATACACTTAAATGATGAATTTTGGTTTGCTGACCATCATTTGAACTCTTTCGCAAGATGTGCTGTTTCTGTCCTTAGATGATGAAATTGACTATATATGCTCAGTACTAGGCCTCTGTTTGACGACCATTATTTGAACTTTTTTTTCTACGTACTCATTTTCAGCCACATATTACAATAAAATATTTAGCATGTAAATTCAGAACTTTTCCCTACTTTTTCACCACTCATTCACCTAAGAATCACTATTCAAAACATTGTTTTTGACAAATAATGGTTGTCAAACAGGGCTAAATTGCTTTTAGTCATTGTACTACGAGCACAAATTTGTATATGATGAAAATAAGGTGGCTTGCTAATTAAGGAACAACTGATTTTTAATATGGTTGTTTGATCTTGTCTTTACCAGGTAGCCGAAAGGGCTCTGTTCCTCTGGAACAATGACCAAGTTATCAATCTAATTGCACATAACCGGCATGTAATTCTGCCCATTGTACTCCCGGCTTTAGAAAGCAATGCTCAAAACCACTGGAACCAGGCTGTGCTCAACTTAACCTTAAACGTAAAAAAGATGTTCTCAGAAATGGACGATGCTCTGGTCCATGCTTGCATTTCCAGTTACAATGAGGAACAAGAAAAGTTAAACTTCACAGTCAAGAAGCGGAAGGAAGCGTGGGAGCTCTTGGAGAATGCTGCTAGTCGCCAGCCAATAGCTGGAAACACCGCAGTTCTTGTAACTCCTTGAGCACTCGGAAATGTTTCTTTTTTTCTTTTTTTGTGTGCACTCACCTAGTTTGGTTGTTGGGGGAACCATAAGAGTTGGGATGGTTATGGATGTCTTGTATGCTCAATACATAGTATTGGAAAGGACTGGACTGGACTGGACAACGAGTTTCTTTGTATCACTTGCTGTTTCAGTGCAATCCAATCGTCCCTAACGAACATGCACAGATTGTTTTGGAGGATCCATTGATAGCCTGCTATAACAACAAAATCTAATCTGATGCTGTTTAATTATGTTGTTTTCCTCTGAAACTGATGGAAGGGTCCTGTATCTTTTTTCCCCTCAAAGTGATTGAATGCGCATTTTCCTTTTCATCCTTTTTTTGGATTAATTTTTGCCTTTTTCGGTTTGTTTATATTGATGCATGTTTGGCGAAGCTTAAATTTTAACTTAACCTGGTGAAATAAACTATACCATCAATAAGATTCACCGCTCATAAGCACTACCAAGCACAAACTTAACATGTTGTATGGTTTTCTGTTCTCTTTATATTAGCGTGTTCCTTCCAGCTTATTGTGAAATGTAATTAGGACAGTTAATATCATTTTATCAAGAACCGAAAACACAGAAGGAAGAAATCAATTAAAAACTTAATTATTTTACCTTTTGACTTTTAAGTAAACTTTTTAAGCTGTGCCAAACATGTTCTACCGTCTCGAAGACAATGCCAATTGCCTGTCTTTTATTAATCTCGCTCTATGTTTTCTTATAAATGGTATATGTGGTTTTATTAATTTATACTTTCGAGTAAAGAAAGAAATGATACTTGTTATCATCCATCCTATTACTCGTATGTATCATTATCCACGAGACAATGGACATGGTAGGAGTCGATCTCAAGCATGACCACATACCTATGTTCAAAAAATGACTAAGCTCGGGAAAGATTTTTGAAGCCAAAAAATTGCTTTTTTTACCGTTAAAGCAGATTTCCAGCATCCATTGTTGACCAAATGTCTCTGATGTGGGGCCTGCTGACCAATTCCAACGGTAACATTTTGGCTTTTAATTCAGAAAGAAGCTACACCAGACAGGTTCTTAAAGCGTAAGATTGGCCTGTGAATACACCGTCACGTCGACCAATGGCTGCAGTTTTCGAGAGACATAATTGTTGTCCAAATTGAAAATCTACCCCTTGATGACGCCAACCCCTCCTTTACAACCGCACCAAATGAGACAAGTGGCACCTCGGATGTCTAAACCTTCACCATCAACCAATCAAATCTCTTCAAACGGGATGGTAGCACACGAATGCATTATACCTTGTTGTGACATAGGACAGCGAATTCTTGGTTAAAGGCCTATAAATAGGGACAATAGTCCCCTACAAATGGCCGACTAATTCAACATTCTGTAATGCACTTGGAAAAACATTTCCAATAAGATTTACTCCTTCCTTTTACAATATTCCAGTCATTGCCCGATTAAATCCATCTTGAGTTAATAGTCAACACACGTAAATAAATATCACAGAATATCTTTTATTTTCACCCGGCCATTGAGATTTAGGCGTGATAACTACCGGGTAGTTGGTGCAGACACTATGGGTCTCGACACTACCGTGAAAAAATCTGTGTCGAACCCATTTTAAAAGTGTCTTGTCTATCCTTAATTGCCATGTAGGATAGTGATGTCATAGTTACGATATAAATCATTGTAATCCGAGTGTATTACACCAACAATATTGAACAACCGAAATATATAATATACCTTAGATAATCACTCATTTTGTTTGCAGAAAGATGAAAGGAGAAGCGGTAGTGGCTTAACTGGAGGAAATGAAAGTTCGGTTGCAGACGATTTTTTGAGAGAGACATACATATATTGTACTTTCAAATGTGCTCACAAGTGAAAAGAAAGAAACTTTTTCACTCATTTAAAGAGAAATAATGTTATTTGTACATTAACAGTTACATAATATTTTACATACAGATAAGGGAACGAAAGTAGCGAGGACTTTTTTTTTTTTTTTTTAATTTGGTTGAAGAAATTCTAACACAATTATATCTCCCCATATCATGTATATGCAAAGCTATTATGTACACGTAGCACTGTAAAAGTGTACGTATGGACTAAAAAGTTGTCCAATCACTAGTTTTAAAAATCAATCATGCTATATAAACAAACTCAAAACAGGCTCAAAAATAGGAAAGACACGTGTCGACACATGATTGGACAGTTTGAAAAATAAAAATAAAAACCCAAACATGTGCTACCAGATCAGTCTGATTTTTTTTCTTTGAGCATGTTCAATCATCATTACTCTTTAAAAAGCCTATAAGCAAAATATTTTAATAGTTGCCATTTTGGAAAATGTTTTCAGAAGTGGAAAATTTTCAAAATGCTTTTGGGACATTTTGTGCCATTTCACTTTCCAATTATCAATAAAGCCTCCGGGCTTTCCTTGTAAAGAAGCAGTTACAAGAAGTATATAGCATCTCTTTATTTCCTGCTAGACATTTTCACGCCCTAGGAAGAGAAAGGGTTGCATGCGACTCGATAAAGATCGGACAAGATAAAATGTGTCACTTGTGTTTGCTCACATGTTTAACAAGCGCGAACAAGAATTTGTCCCATTTTCAAGCAATACAGATTGTTCCAAGATAAGAGCTTTTTTCTTGCCTGTAAAGAATGTAGTTATATTGAGGCCCTTCTGTTGCATTTGAGGATATTAGAAGCAAATTTTTAGCCAAGTCGAGCGTGTTTGGCTAAGCTTTTAAGGAAGCACGTGCTTCTCAGCTCACTAAGCTTGCACTTACCACCAAAATATAACTGCAAATGTGCCACTTAAAATCTTAGCCAGACACGCTCGTATAAAAAAATTGTTCAAGATATTTATCTAATACACATGAAACAAGTATTAAAAATAACTGATTTCATTGATAAATTAGAAAGTTACACAACATTTTAAGTATTTAAGAAAGGATCTTTAAATAGCCAGCCAGCAAGTAGCTGGTCTTGAATAAGTTACTAGAAATTATCAAGGTTTGAGTCCGCTAAAATAAGCTAAAAAAAACCTCTTACAAATCAACTAGCCCACATCATTCTTTCCTTTACATTTCCTTTTACGTAGATGCTCCAGTGCCATCACTCTCTGGCTATGAAAGAAGAAAGAATGAAAGTGCGCACCACGCTCTCTGGCTATGTATCAGTTGATGTACTGAGCATTTTCCCAACAGTATTCATGAGAGTGTATAATGAAAGACTGGAGGATTCTAGTATTGGTATGAGAGAATCTCAGAGAAGTAAAATGTCAGCAGTAGCTATAGCATCTGGTCATCGACTAGGAGAATTGTTAGGCTAGAAAAGTGATTGAACGGATTTGGGAGAACGGAGAGTTGACACACACTTGAACTGTTGATTACCAAACATGCCATTAGTGTATTGCTTTCAAGGTGCAAAAGAGAAAGGAGTGGGATACCGTAAAAGCCATTACCTTAGACTGTTTATATTTTTCACGTATTGCGTGCAACTTGCATCCATGAGTATTTAGCTGCAAGTCTTGCAATGCGAGAACGGTGGTTTTCATCTCCGAGGCCTTGTAGTTGGTGTAATGCTCCAGAGTCGAATTCTGAAAAAACGACACGATCATTTTGGGTTTGAATGCTATCAGAAAGGAAAGATCAAGAGACGTGAAAGATGCAAACCCATGGATGGAATATTTGATCTAGTGTCCATCTGGCTAGAAATACAGCAGATGCGGCAACAAGAGATGGAAGAAACTCTAGGAAACTGTACTCAGTTAGAGTTAACTCTGCTAAATAATTTGCCAAGAATTCCAATTCAACAGATGGAACCTGGATAAGGGGAAAATTATTTTGTGAGAATGGTTTCTTCCTAGTACGAAAAACAGAAAGAACTACATAAAGTCTTGTCTACCTCGTACGAAACCTGTGCTGCTTGAATGAATCTCCTGTGGAACAGAAAGGGACAGTGCAAAAGTAAGAGATCCTGAACTTAACAAGATTGCATTTCATTGAAAATGACACAGGTTGTAGATATGGCAAGTACCTAAGGAACTTCTTTGTAGTGGGAACAGATAATTGAAAACCCAAAAAATTCAAAACGCAACTTTCCATTTTCACTACCTGTCACGTAACCACAAGTGAGTTCTGCGTGTGCAAATAAAGAGAGAGCACACATTAATTTTAGGGTCAAATGCATGATTACTTTTTAGGCGCTGAGTTTATTGAGATTTATATCAAGGAAAATGCAGCTATACAAAAAAGAACCAAACTGAAACATCTATATCAGCCTCTAAACTGAACATTGTCCTTCACCAACATTATCTCGGTATACAGTGGAAATAAGCTTTCAAAAGAGAGAGATGTACCTCTTCTTTTGTGTAGGTATTGTCCGTGATAAAGCAAAACTCATCAACACGAGGTGCACAGATTTCTTCATATTTTCTTCAAACCAAAACCCAGAAAGATATAAGCAAGAAAAATTTTGAAGGACCTACACTTCTTGAAAGAATGGAAATTTATGCGAAGACCACTTGGGTAGTGGCACCACCAGGAACTTCCCACATGGAATGTGGCAGTTCAATCCCCACCATCCCCATCCCTTTCCCCAATATAATCAAAAAAGAAAGAAAGGAAACTTACGAAGCAATTAGCATGCAGGTTACACCAAGGAGTTGCAATTTTTGCTTCTCGATGTAGTTTTCAGACAAGAACCGATCAAGAAGATTTACAGTAAGGTAAAGTGTGTCCGGGACCAGCCTATACTCTTCAGAAACCTGAAATAGAGGAGATATACACACAACATAATACAACAACTAAGAAAAGAAATATAACATGAATACTTGAACAAAAACCAATATATCCAGCTTTTCTTAAAGGAATAAGATTCTTGGATGTCATAAGTTTGAAACTTAGAATTTATAATAAAAAATCAAGATAACAGTGCATTGCTCAAACGAGGTCAAAAATGTAGAATTGGAGGGTGCAATGCCTTCTTGATTTAGTATATTTACGAGTGAGGTAAAAGAAAAGGATGATTTCTTGAGAACAAGAGGAAAAGCTTGCTATTTTGGAGTAATGACAACTATAATACTATTTAATGTCCTAGAAAAGAGAAACCTGAATTCCAAACAGTTTTGAGGTATCTTTGTAAGAATGATGGTTTCCAATAGGAAAGGACATTATAATCTCGTGTGTCCAAATTTGACGTTGTATGTGCTAACCTCCACAAGCCAATCAATCAGTATCCCCCGCATGCCTGGGCTGATGTCTCGCTGCAGCTTCTCCATATAATTGCCAGAAGGCCTCCTGTCAAGCTGAGAGTGAAGAAAATTTGCCTGAGCTAACATGAAACGAAAAGCATTTCTGCAGAAAACAGTTCATTTGATTGATCTGGAGAAACAATTAAGGTTTTGAACTCCTCTCAACGTGATCATAAAATTTAAATTTGCAGTGTGGAAATAATCCATACTGAAGTGAATTTGATAACATGACCTGGAATATAGAACTGAAAAAAACCTAAAGTTTCCAACGCTTTTGAGATTATTATGTAGCAAGGTGCTAAGTGCTGAGTGGATAAATTTAGGCATTAGAACTATGAGAGATAGAAAGAACGTATAATAACAAATATACAGCCTTACAGACCTCCGTTGTGTGAAAATTTCTATATATATCAGGGGCGTACAGGCTGCACATCTGTGGATCCTTCTGTTTTGAATCTATGTCCATAATGCCTGCATTATCCAAGTTTTCTTGTGTATGCCAGAGTGTGCTTTCTCCTGGATGATACATTTACAGAGAAAATGATACACCCGGAAGAAAACAATTTTGCAACAGAGAACGTGTAATCCAAGATATCTAAAGATAATTTAAACACATTCAGGAATACATTTGATAGAAAGGACTACAGAACAATCCAGGTTGCAATGTGCAACATGAGTCCTGTCAAACAAACTTGCCTGATATACTAAAGACTACAATTGGAAGTGAAGTATATCTATATTATCTTTCTTAGGAGCCTCTTGTTCTTGATAATTGGGTAAGTACCAAATAAGTTTGAAGAGACTTATGTAAGTAGATGATTTTAACATCTCCCCCAAACATATTGCAAAAGGAGTGATTAGAATTTAGAGTTGAAATAATCATAACTCGTTACAAAGAAGCCTTATAATGTCATTCTGTTATTAGCAGTGATGCAGGCATTAGGTGTCACTCGTTTAGTCATCATTTTCACTCAAAACAAAATCAAAATGTAATCATTTGTGTGGCAACAAGAAAAAGGTGTGTTATCAATACATTGCAGTTTCATGCAAAAGAGAAAATAAAATCTAACCTCGCTTTAATTGACTCCACCATGGATTGCGCTTAATAGAATTTTGTTTATCTGTTGAACGATATTCACTTGGTTGAACAGTTCCTAACTCTTTTACATTTATGGGTAAACAAATATCTTGTGATTCCACCACATTTACTGTGTTAATCTTATCAGCTATGTTTTCTCTTCTATCCTCTGGAACCTGAGACTCTTTAACAGAAACAACATGTGCCACCCTTGCATTTTTTTTCACAGTGCCTTTTCTATCCGGTTTGCTAAGCTGAAAAGGAGGAACAACAAAATTCAGTGAGTTTGGGAGAGCAATCCAAACTAGTTCAAAGACAGCATTCTACAAATATTGAAAAATTGTATCTCCCTTGCATCAAATTCTTGAGATATAACAAGCGTAAAGGAGAGTTGTGAAAAAGGATCTTAACTTTATATTTATCATCAAAATGATGATTATAGTCTTACCCGAACTTTTGTTGCGTTGATGCAATTTCTGTATGAATTTTCACAGAGTGTGTTAGTTACTTCTTTAAGAATTGCCCTTTTCTTATGCTGAGAAAATGCAGAGGAACTTGCAGCAGATTTGTTCTCGTCAGACACTGCTCTTTTGGAGTTCGTTTTCAAAACCTTTTTACCGTCCTGTTTGGTTGAGGGATGCAAAGGTGGCAATCCTCCTGATGAGCTCAAGGCTTTAGCCCGTGCTCGTGTGATTCGCACTGTGGGACCAACAACTTCCAAAGATCTATTCTCTTTGTTCATAGTTGTGTGCCTCGTAGGACGGCGGTTCATAGAACAAAACTAGTATGCCTCCATTAAAGCTGCAACCATTTCAAATTTATAATTAAGACAAACAATATACGCAGAAGAAACTATGTTTAAGCAGAAATTACAATAAACAAGACTGTCCTGACAAAAGGAACCGTAAAGTTCAACTTAGTAAAGCTTTTAGGGTTGTCCATGAATTCTTCAACATTATGCACACTATAAGGTGATGTGCTCCTATAAATTCAAGGGTGTCAGTAAAATTTTATTGACATAATTTCAATTCTACTGAGGATGCTTGTTCTACACCCTGGACACTATGTTTATATGAAAAAATAAATCAGTTATAGCTTTTGAAGGGAAAAATAAATGGATCGGTTAGAGCTCGGATTTCTAACCCATTCTACATTTAGGCATGACTAACAAGATAGAGAGGATGGAAAGGACTTTTTTTAACTTGTTTAGTATTGCTTTGTGCCCCTGTCTTCCCACTGTCTTATTGGAGTGTAAGCTACTAAAACAAATTGAACAATACAGACATCGGGAACTAGAAAGTGCCTTGTTAAGTTTCTATAATAGAAAAAAGAGCAAACTCAAAAAGTTGAACACGAGGAAATGATGACCAACTAATCTAATTGGAAACATTTATCATGAACTTAGCAAGTTTTGTCTATCTGATGCTAGATCCCACGACACATTTCATCATAAAAAGGAAAACCGATAAATACATGACAATATCACTCAGCTTGTCGGCATTAATATGCCCAATAGTTGCAAGAGTTCTAAACAAAACCACTTGTTCACCCAAAAGCACCTTCCCCATTCTCCTATCCTCTTTTATGTTTAAGTGTAATTACAATATAATTCACAGACAAACAGCTTATTGTCAAGCCACAATTCTTATCAACATTCAATCAAACAATACAACAAATTACCAAAATGTAGAATTCTTTTAGCTAAAAGTCAACATTGAGTGTTGGAGAACAATGAAATGTTTNAATTTTGATGCAAATGAAGGCCAAACGAACACAAAATTTAAAAATTTTCCGGGTGGAAAATTATACCAATCAAACACACATAATTAACAATTCCCTGCAAAATAATTTCTAGGCAATTACTTTCCCTGGAATTCATTTTCTTTCCACCCATTTTCCACCCTTCCTATCAAACGGACCCTAAGTGTTGGAGAACAATGAAATGTTTGAATATTTCATTATTCCACAAGTCACTGCAGGGGAAATAGAGGAAGCCAAGAGCAAAAGCCAATGTTGCATCGAGGTGTTGGACCATGAGCTTTGAAAACTGCAGCTTGACTCACACTAACATAAATAGCTCCGGCAATAAGAAATTTCCCACTTATAAAATTAAAATCACATAATTTGGGGAAAAAAGAAAATGAGAAATTTGAATTTCAAATAATCCAGATCCCCGGTCACTTCAAAAATTCAATCGACTTTCAAAGTTCTCCAAGAGTCAATCCAGATAAATAAAAAACAATCCTCAAAAAATCGTAATATCGGAAGCTTTTAAGAATTAATTTTTTTCTAACACATATTTTTGCCATTTAAACAACACAAGATTTACATGAAAAAACATCATAACAAACAGAATTATTAAAATGGGGACTCATAAAAACAGATATAGAACAAACCCTCGTCTTAGCTCTACAGATCTGAGCAAAATCTTGGAGATTTTCGCATATGAAGCTCAAACAACAAAATTACAGCAACCTCACAACAATAAAGTCGAGAAATTTACTATGTAGGGAAATGCATCCACAAAAATACACATGAAATTAGAACTGAGCTCACTCTGCATGTACATCAAGAGCTCCGCACACAGCAATCGGGATTCATATCACCCGGATTCTTTATCCAAAGGTGTATAGATGCAACCCGATGTGCGTATCTATATAGAGAGAGAAAGTGAGTGAGAGTGAAGGTGAGACTTGAGAGTGTGAGCAAAATGAAAGGTGTATACAATAGTGTGTCTACATAGGAGTAGGGTGGGAGCGGGATTCTGGCACAGTTCAAAACTTCTAATTTCTTAAAATAAATTTATGCGGTTTCCATTTTGTAATTTCCAATTTTGTCCACCGATTTGTTAATCGGGTATTGATCCACGTGGCTTCCTTCCCTTTGAAAAAATTAAGAATTTTTTTTTAAAAATTTATTTAAGGTCTGATTATAAAATTATTAGGGCCCCTTTCGGTAAAAATTAAAATTAAAAATATAGTCTTTATTGAGTTCCACTCGTCTAATAAAAGTCAACAATAACGATTAATTTTTCAATTTTAATCCGATTTTAATCTCTACCGAACAGGGATATTAATCTAGTTTTATGTCTTCTTTTTTTTTTTTTCTTGGATTATGTTATTTGTTCACATTTTTATGGGTTGATTGATAGTCATTTAGAATTGATCCTTAGTTTGTGGGAGTCAATATTGGTGGAAATGACTTTTGATTTCCATTTATTTTCAATTTTTTGTTTTAGTATTACTATTTGCGAAGAAATATTCTTTCGAAGAGATTTTTTATTTTAATAGGTTTTGTGAAAAAATGATGGTTGTGGAGATTTTATGGTTAAAACGTAAAAAGAAGTTACGAGTTCACGTACAAAATTATTCTACTAAAAGAACGTGTAATTAAAAATGAGTTTTAATAAATCTCTACCAAAATGGACTTAGAGTGTTCGATATTTTTGTTTCTTGATTATTTTACATTTTCCCTACCATGTTTCGATTATTTAAATTGTTGCGATTGAGAAAAAAAAAGGGAAAAACTGAAAATTTTCATCCAACATTAACCGTCTTCTCGCTGTAAATCTCATGTTATGGCAATTACTACTTTTTTTAAGCAAAATCCAGAATTTGGAGCTTCGTTGAAAATTAAAATCACGTGTTTTTTATTATAAGCCTAATGTAAGGAACTATTCCATATTTGATAGAGATTTTTTAAAATTTATTTTTAGTCATAAATTATCACAATAAAATAATTTTGTATGTGAATTTATAAATTTTCTCTACTTTTTAGCATCACGTTTTTCAAAAAACTTAAGGCCTGTTTTCTTTACCGTTTTTAAGCCGTTTTATATTTTCGATTTTCTAAAACAGTAAAAACTTTTTTTGAAAATAAGTTAAAAATTTACAAATAAAACTCAAAACGACAAATTTGTCGTTTTGAGTGTTTTCAATTCAAACCAAAAATTTCAAAACGCGTTTTGGGTGTTTTTCAAAATTTGTTCTTTAGACTTAAATGTTACTTAAGGATAAAATCATAAATGACTTAGTATTAAAATAATGTTTAAAGATTCGATTCGTTTAAATTAGAGCTAGAACACTGGTAAAAATCCTTTCAAATTAAGGGCTTGTTTGAGCCCTATTTTTTTTTTTTTTTTTGCTTTTTTTCAAAAAATACATTTTGTAATAATGTTATGATGAAGAATGTGTGGTTAAAGAAAAAAAGAAAAAAATTTGAGTTTGTGTATAATATTATTTTATTAAAGAACGTGTATTTAAAATGTAGTCAAATCACTACTCAAGAATACATTTTGATGGGAAAATGGGGCTCAAATAAGTGCTATATTGGAGAATTTCATATGAGAGAATTGTAGTTGGGGTCCCAAAATTTTAAATTATTGCAGACTTGTCCAAATCTTCATTTTTCAACTGAAATCTCAAACCTTTCATCCGCAGCAAAGAACATTGAAAGAAATATGTCCATTTGACTGTCAGTTGATCGAAACTCATTGTTCTGAGCAAGCAATTTAAAAGTATAAAATGATAATTTTATAATATCTCATATAAAATACATAAGCCACTGTTTGAGTCACATTAAAATTCACATTCTCATTCTTTTACTCATTTTCAACTACACATTTTTCAATAAAATAATATTTTTCATCACATCAATAGATTTTCCTTCTTTTTCAACCACACATTCTCCATCAATCTATTATTCCAAAATACATTATTCCAAAATAATGTGGCTCAAACACACCCTAAATAAAAAGGTATAATAAAAAAATTCTTCTTCTTCTTCTTCCTAATCCTACCTCCTCCCCATCCCCAAAACCAAACCTACAATAAAGCCGCCACCGCCACCGCCACCGCCTTTCATTTTCGTGATAAGATTCAGTAGGCTGATAGAAGAATCCTTCGTTAATAATGAATTCGACCAGCTCTTCTTTTTCTATACTTCTCGCCATCTTCTCCTTTTCCTATTTCTTCTTATTTGGGAAAACTCAACTGCTCTTATGGATTATAATAACCCAACAAAAAATCTATGTTATATTTGCGATTTGGGGCCTCAATTCAAGTGTCCAAAATCAGTATTGATCAAACGTCTAAAACTCAACTTAAAAAACCAAAGATTCTAAATATCCAAGTCAAAATAAAAGAGTAGTCGTGGAGCAACAAAATCAGAATACTAGATGATAAATACATTTTGTACACTTATTTGGGTCATATTACTTGGGTTTTATGTCGTCAAATTATTAATTTCTACCTAACGTGGGTTAATTTTGTTTTGTTTTTAGTTATGAACTCGTTCAAAGCAATATGAAAAGAAAGAATGATGAAATTGAATGAAATCTACAATTTTACGGATCAAAGTTTACACTATAGAAATTAAGGACTAAATTGCATTACTTCTAAAGATTGGATTATTTGAATAAACACAAAGTTAATGGCCTTGAAAGGGAGTCTATACTTAGTTGGACTTGCAATTGAGGTGGCTGATGATGAAAAAAAGAAGAAAAGGAACTCTAATTCCACTACAACGCTTGACCAGCTATGATGTTATATACACACGTAGATGGAGGAAAGAAGGAAGTTCTTGGGCTGAATTATATACATAGACATACAGGAACACGAAGCAAAAGAGGGAGGCAGAAAATAGCCGGCAACTTGAGGATTGTGGGCTGCTGATTTTGCCAGATATATATTATATATACACACAGCCGCATCCATTGGAAGGAGTAGGCAGAAATTCACATATATGTACACTCCGACCGAAGCTGAATTCTGAGAAAATTGGGGCTGGAAGTGGAGAATTAGATTCATATAATAATCACGCATTGGCCGGCTTTTTCTGGGAAGAAACAGAAGGCAAAGTGGATGAAATTGGGCTGAATTATACTCACAGGCAGAGAAACTGGAGTAAAAGAAAAGAAAAAGGGAAAAATTGAAAAGTCAAGAATAGTGGCTGAATTGAGGTAAAACTGAGGCAGATTCAATTTCTTGTGAATCTTTGATGATTTCTTTCTACTTTTTCATATTTAAACTCAACATTATGAGTGATTACATATTTTTATGTTATGATTGATGATGTAGTTTAGGTTTTTATTATATGTTTAATTTCAAAATTTTCATGTCATTTTAATACTTGTTAATTAATTATTGTGTGTTTAATATTTTAATTGTCTGCGCAACAATTAATGAATTTAGGGATAATACTGAGACCGAGAGGTGATGTATAATTCTAGCTCGTGCAATAATTGACATAGACTAAGAGGTCGAGAGATAATTATAATTTATGTGATCTTTAGTGAATTCCTATAGATTAATGCGTTCGTATGTGTGTAGATTTACATAGAAATATAGTAAGTTCGGGCATATAAATAGAATTATTGTTGCTTGAGAAATATCACTAAATACAACATGTTAATTCGATCGTTAACATGTATGAAAAATGACTGAATAATACAATAAGTTAATTTGATCGTTGGCATGCATTAAAAATGACTGAATAATTTGGAATTAAATATATGGTAAATAATTTAAGTGAAATTGAAAATCTTAACTACCTCATCACATAATTTTATTCGCAATTTTAATTTGAGTTCTTTATTTATTAAATAGTTCGTTATTTTATTTATTAGAATTTCGTTTAGAAAATAAAATTTGATTTGATTATTAGTTACCATTTTAATTTGAATTGAAACTAGATTAATTTAAAACATTATAGCAAATAGAGTATCTGTAGGACGATATTCGGAATTAACAAAAATCCACTTTATTACTTGTCATGATCCGTTCACTTGCGGAATTTCACGAACAATAGGCTATAATGTAATTATTGCGTTTGCAAATTCGATTCTATCCGATCACTTGGAATGCAATTATTGCGTTTTTCACTTTTGCTCCCTTATGAGAGTTTGATTCGGACCTTTGGAGGATTGCTATATAAAGTAATCATTTTACCCTTTTAAAATTGATCAAAATTTGATTAGGATTGTTGACATGTGATCAACTAACTATCAAATGGAAGATTCGGTCCATATTCTTCCAACTGCAATTGAGATGAAATGTTTGGAACTCTGGCTACAAAATAAAATATTTGGATATAGTCTACAACAATTTAAAATGTTTGAAATCTCAACTGCAATTCTCCCTTTTCATATTAACAAGTATTACTTGTTTGGAGAACATTATGAACATGTTTGGTTTGTATTTCAATTTTGAGTTTCGAATTCATTTTTATTTTTTTTTATTTTGAGGCTCTATTTTAAAATTACTAAAAATAGATTTAATTTGTTATTTTAAAAAATTGCTTCTCAAATCAAAACATTAGAAAACATGTTTATTTTTTAATTTTGAAAAATTATTTTATTACATTTTTATTTCATGAAACTTGATTATTCACTAAAATAAAATAATTTTATGTTAATATACATATTTTAAAGATGGTAAATCTTACAATTTTTTTTTTCATTATAAAAGTAAATATAACAAATAATAAATTGAGTTGGCAAAGTTATGGGAAATAAGTTTTAATGACATAATTTTTATCTGTTTTCATTTAAATATATTTATAGAATTTTTATGTAAATAACCATTAA
>CAIGRQ010270687.1:0-11610 GCA_903798375.1 Fraxinus sp. D2006-0159 | reverse complement strand
AAATTCTATATTTTTATAATTTTAGTTATATAATCATATGGGTCAAACCAGAACAAACCGCGACCCGTGACCCGCATGGGCTCGACCCGGATGGGTCAGCGGACGGGCTTGGGTTGTAGTCCAAAATTTGTAGGCTGACCCGGAATCGGCCTGGAACTCGTAGCAGGTGAACTTTTTTACACTCAGGCCGACCCAGCCCGAACCACCTGGATTGACACCGCTACATTCTGTGAGCTATATCGGACTAGAAACAAGACTACATAAAGAGGTTTGATGGGCTCCTATTGTTCAATTTCATTTGGGAAAAATCGGCATTAATTATGCACAAATCACAATTCAAAAATTAGGATTTAGTTTAATTAATGCAAAAATCCGATATTTATTTATTAATTAAATATAATAAAATCATAATTATATAATTAATGGTCACATGTATATAATCATAGGTCACAACTTATTTATTGATCACATATTAAATAATTAATTGGTCACATATTAATTCGAGATCACAAATCAAAATTTTTATAGATCACAAATAAAAAAAATTATAGGTCACAATTTATCAATCGGTCACATATTTTCAAATTTATTGGTCACAACTTATCGAATTTTAAGGTCACTGTTTTGTTTATTGGTCACAGATAAAATATTATAGGTCGCAATTTATCAATCAGTCACGTATTTTCAAATTTGTTGGTCACAAATTATCGAATTTTAAGATCACAATTAAACAGTTGGTCACAAATAATCAAATAGTGGGTCACATACGGTCACCACCTACACTACGGCCGTCGTAACCGCCGCCGCCACCACCATCACCACCAGATCTAATCAACCCAAGTGCTTTATTCATCAACAATGTTATGGCATAGAGTAATGTTATTTATCATCACCATAATGGAATATCGTTGATATATCAACCCATTATCTATCACATTTCTCTCTCTCTCTATCTCTCTCTCCTCTCTTTCTCTCATAAAAATTGAACTATCAAATCTCATTATTCCACATAAATCAATGGTTCATTATCATAATAATAAATAACATTATTCTATGACTTAATTAAAAGTTGTTTTCATTTATCTAACTATATAACAATATATCTCATGAGCTAAACACTAGTCGTCAAAGGAAAATGTGCCCAGAGTAATAGTTGGATAATAATACATTTAAAGAAGTCACCACGCTCAAAGCGACTTTTTTTTATAAGAAATCAACAATTTTTATTTAGTGGAGGCCAGGATGAAAGTTTAAGAAACACTGATTAAGGACCCAAGTGCTTTATTCTGAAAGTATGGGGTTGCAATGGCAAATTTTCCTACAGTAGAAATAGAGTGAGAAGTTACAAATCATTCACCAACAACGTTTAAAATCGCACGTCAGTCTTACTCACATGGAATTAATCATCGATGAATGCAAATTGGCAGTTAAAGTTTGGGCGAAGAAGAGCAAAACCCTTTGATTTCTTTTGAGTACTCCTCGAGGTGAAAATGCATAATTTTCTTCACGTTTTAAATTTTAAACTACATATCCTATGATAAATGGAGGGAGGGAGATGAAGAATGTGATCTCATCTCATTTTTGACACTGCGACACATCACATCACATCTTAGCAAAGGTTTTGTCAATGTATAATGTCTTGATAGGCCAAATAATGTATTGAGATGACAACAAATGTGAGCTTGTCAAGGTGCATAGATAACAAGTCTTAAGTGTATCCGAAGTCACTTAGGTCAGGGTTCAACATTTAATTCACAAGGCACGCAAGTTTCCATGTGATCATCTTCTTCGATATCCTTCTTGTCCTCGTCTTTGGTTGTTTCATTCTTACTTGCGCATTTTTGAAGATCGACTCGACGTACTTCAGGGATCCCTAACTTCATGATGTTTATAACATGCTCAGGCAAAATTTTCTCCTCCATAACTGGTTTTGCATTCCTAAAGAGTCCATACAATAACATCTGAAGCAGCCCCAAAAAGAACCCGATAACATTCGGAAGCTACACATATCGGAAAACGAAGCGAATGATTAAAACCGATAATTATACAGTTTAGTGATGATAATAAAGTGGAGTTTTTATTTACTCACAGCAATGCATACATCCTTCAGAAATAGACCGTATGCAAACCATGTGATGGCACTCACTGTCAGGAAAAATGACAAGCCGAATGGCATGAATTCAACACTGCGAGTGCGAACAACTTTAAACTGTTGCAAATTAGATAAAAACAAACGTTGTCATAGTTCAGAATCAACTACAAGTCTACAAACATAGTCAAATATGTGTCTGTCTATAGGCAGGTAACAGGTTGTAGTTAGTCAAGTTACCACAATGCTTAGGGGGGCTGCAAAAACACAGACAGAAACCACGACACAAATCCATCCCACAATACCAACGCGATGTTGTTTGAAAAAGAAGAGTGCAAGTAGAAATATCAGAGAAAATAGCCCCATATTCAAAGAAGCCAATAGCTTTACTGTGTGACTCTGCAAATCATAACACATTTGAGAAAAGCATATTTCAGTTTTCGAATCAAATGCTCAAGTATTTGAATTTGGAGATCACCCTACTTACTTACCCTGGCCTTTTTTGATGCGTAAAGAAGGTAGACAAAGATGTAAATGGCCTCAATAATGCATCCAAAGGAGTTAATAGAGACGAGGAGAAATGCATTTGTCTTGAGAAATGAGTACAGTAGCCAAAGCATGGCAGCAAACAGTGCTACTACATAGGGTAGAGATTGGAATCCCATTGTTGATTTTTCTTTGTAGATTTGTATGAATGTAGGCCTGCGATCAAATTAAATGCACGCCGTCTTATTACTCCATAATTTTTTTTTTCTTTTTTCTCAATTTTGCAGAAATTAAGAAATCGTGCTACTTACAATGGGGCGAGGTATACTGAGATAGAAACGATGTTACCTGAACCCAAGAAGAAACTTGTCATTACGATAATCTAAATCGAAGACACTTCAGAAATTTTTGCACGAAACTAAATATGAAAAACCTTACTAAGGGAAGGTTGATCATGCAAAAAAATTGGAGCATGATGGAGATAATTAAAAAGCAGATCACCTCCTAATCTGATAATCCAACTATATCTATGTAGGCACTCCAAAACTGATTATTTTGGTTTAAGAAGCTTCTTGATTAGAAGGAATTAAGGAGAAGACGAGAAACCAGTGAAAATCTGTTGGCATTTTTACCTAAGACACCAAATGCAAATACCCACGGGTGGTGAAGATCAAAAACAGGCATCACTGCAATAATAGAAGAACAACCTCGTGCAAATGGTGAGTGACGGTATGGAAATGAGATTTCAATGGCGACTATATATATAGGAGGTGATTAATGAAAAAATGAACTCATCTTTGTTGCGTGATAACTAGAATCGTAGTAGGTTGCATACGATAAAATCATTCACCAAAAAATGAAATATTCTCAGCCTCACGTGCAATTTGCACTTGCATTGAGCGCATGAAATTGCCATGTACCAATTGCCAAATGCAATTTGACAGTGTAATTCATTGTTGGTTGTAATCATAGTTTCCTGTATCAAGCTCCATATCCACATTCATGGATTATTGGGGGAAGCATGTGAGATTTTCTGACTACTTGTAAGTAATGGTCTAGACTTAGCCAGTTTCTCATTTTGTTTGCTATTGTTTGTTCTAGTGTTGTCGCACCACACGGTCTGCTACTTTGACACATTATCTCGTGCATTCTTCTTAACAAATTCGAGTTTAAGCCGTTAACAAAAAAATTCAGTTCTACCATTTTTGACCCAGACATTTCCATGGTAACATTCACTGCCCTTGCTGACTTGCTGGATTGTACAAAGTCCAATAAAGACAAGGGTAAGTTTTCTCATAAGCTAATCGAAGACAGAACTTTGAACAGAAAACATAATCAGTTTGCTTATACCATCGAAAGTGACAAACAGTCAATGAGTTCTCAACAAGAAGAAACCAAGGAATGTAAAATGTTTCCATGTTGCAACATGTTAATTAGCTGATGTTACGGGAAATGACTACAAACGGGATGTTGTGTTTTATAGAAGAATTCTACAGCATCCATAGAAGCATCCCTCCAGATGTGTTCGCTCCCAAAATTTTTCAAATAAGTCCACTACCTGTATGTATATGTACACTCTTAACGATCCACTTCATATCTGTTTACAAAATAGGGGGTTGGTGGGGGTAACAAGTTTATAAAAAAGAACAGAAAATAAGGCCCCATGTCTCTTCCTTCAAGCTTTGACACTGTTACCTAAAACAAGTTTCAATGCAAGTACCTGAATTGAAGTCCAGCAAGTTGGATGCTTCTATGAAAGTTCAAAGCCAAGGAGGAAAATGGAGCGTAATAATATGTCATAAGGTCCTACCCATTATTGCCATCACAACTTCCTAGGACACTTTGTCGTTGTTTTTCCCGCCAATTCTCTCCCCACAGTTTAGCCTCCGCAACAGCTCGTTCTCTGTCCAAGTCCCTGTTCAATATTTTTGTAATTTCTCTCGGAGAATCATCCCTCTCAGATCCTTCCACGTCCCATTTGTATCCAGACCCTCCCCCCTCTTCATTCCTCAATATTTTTCCACCTCGCTCATCTTTGTTTCTGTTGTCAACATTATCTCCAGAAAATCTATAGCCAGGCCCGGCAGTTATACTAGGATCGTAGGCTTGATTTGCCAGGTAAGAAAGGGCAGTGACAACATCCCCAATTAAAGGACGACCAGCAGCCTGTTCTTGGATACACATGGACGCCACAGCTAGTGCTTGGTAAAGACCTCGCATAGGATACTTACCTTGCAGTCGTGGATCTGCCAATTTCGGGAACCTTCTACGGTCATTGAACAATGGCCGTGCCTGCATTAGATGGACCGATCGTATATTATTGCACAAAGTCTTAAGGGCTTGTACTGTAGACATATAATCAGTGATGGAAAACATTAATATGGAAATACAAGTTATTGAGTGAATTACCCATGCAACAAGGTTTTGTGCTCCCTGTGGTTGGGTGGTGTCAATGGCTTTACGTCCAGTAATAAGTTCTAAGAAGACAACCCCAAAACTGTAGACATCAGATTTCACTGTCAATTGCCCAGTCATGGCATACTCAGGAGCACAATAACCATAAGTACCCATAACTCTTGTGGACACATGTGATTTGTCTCCTGTAGGACCTAGCTTTGCAAGTCCAAAGTCAGAAAGTTTTGGAGAATATCCTTCACCAAGTAATATATTGGACGACTTAAAATCCCTATAAATAACTGGAGGGTTCGCCTTATCATGGAGATACTCCAGACCTTTAGCTGCACCAGCTGCTATCTTCATTCTTGTGTTCCAATCTAATGGTTCTTTATTAGGCGGAAGATCTGTGCAATTATCCATACTCGGGTCAACGTGAATTAACAGACTAAAGATTACAAATACATGATAATGTGGACCTCAAATATGCAAGAAAAGTGGAAGCTTTGCTTGAAAGTGTAAAGTACAAATTACTTAATCTACAACTAAATGCAAGCATAATGTGTCATGTTCTGTAGGCAATGTTCGGTTCACCATTTCATTTTTTTGCTCATACTTCAATACTTTATAATTAACAAGCCAGTTTATGTTGCAATATGGCATTGACAAGCAAATGTTAAGCATCTAATGAAGCAAAAGGCAAACAGAGAGGAGGATGGAAAAAATTTTGTTACCTCTTTCTTTAAGCAACAATGTAATTCTCAATTATTTGATCAACTGCCTGACTTATATTCTAAACTGGATAACTATTTTTGTGAGTTAAGGGGCAAGGCGACGTTTCTTTCGTGAGAAACTACATGTTAATGGGAGTAATCGTGGACACCTTAGTAAAGATATTTCCTTGTCCTCTCTTCTTTTCCTATGCATTGAGTTGTCATATAATCTTCCCAACGAATATGTTGCTTCGACTGGAATAAGGAAGTTAAGTGCTGATGAAAATCTAATGTCGTGCTTGGTACCCAATAATGGGCTTGGGCAACAGCAGAGACTTAAAAAGGGAAATTGAAGTAATAAAACGAATCAAATTGCCATGTTTAGAAAAGTTCAGAAAAGAAGTGATAAATCGCTAATTCCCAAGTCAATTCTTGTCCCGAGATGCAAAATTGGAGCAGTGGAATGAATGAAAATACCAAACTCACCAAATACTGACCTTCTGAATAAGTAAACAATAACCTTTACAATAAACCTACATCACAACAGATTTAATATAAATTAATATTCTATTACTACTTGATTATAACTATCATAAACCAATTTATCCAAAACGATAAGAGAGGTCCAAAAGAAACTATGCATGTGTTGTCTATACGTGTTAATGAAAGTATGATGTGCAGGGGAGGGAGGCAGTAGCTGCTGCTATTTGGTGCCCTTGGGGTCTAGTTAAAGGTTTTGGGAGGAGTGAAGGCAGCGAGTGGACTGGAATGTTGCAAGGGAAGTAGAAGAGGTCGCAAAATGGGGTAGGTGAAGGGGAGAGAAGAGGGGCTGGGGATCGGAGTGATAGGAGGGAGGGGTGGCCCAGGTGTGATGAGTAGAAATGGGGCGGGAGGGAGGATAAAACCCGGGCATGCAATTTCTTTTAATATCTAGGGTGTTTTTTGTAGTTCAAAAATATGGTTATAAAGAGTTATGAAGAATGACCAATCCCATATAATTGGAATAGGGATTAACTAGAGAATGGACATTCCAAGGAAAGCAGATTCATAAATTTCATTCAATTATGTGCCTTACGTTCATATTCAACTCTAGCGTTGCTAGAATCTGTAAGCATCAGAATCACAATGAACTGCTTTCCTGATGGAAGAATTCTGAATTTTGAGTTTATTTTGATGAATTGTTACTAGACCAGGTCCTTTATTCGTATATATGAAATGGAGGCATGATGCTTCTTTGCTCCAATTTTTAACATTATCCCCAGATGCACTTCATGTTGAGAAACTAGTCATAAAAGGAAAAGCAAAAATAAAAGAATCGGAAGCAGAAAAACTTACCATGTAGGTGATCTTCCAATGAGCCCAAGGGCATGTATTCATAGACAAGAAGCCTCTGCTCCCCATCAGCACAGTAACCAATCAAACTCACCAAGTTTGGATGGTGTAGAAGGCTAAGCATAAGAACCTCTACCAAAAATTCTCTATTACCCTGAAGCCCATTCCTATCCAATTGCTTAACAGCTACGAGCTGACAAAACAAAAACCACTATGAAACCCAGGAAATTCGATAATCAGGGAATGCAAATCTAAATTGATGCAGTAGTACATGAATGTGGGTGTGTTTGTTTCTGTTTCTAAACTACTACACTCTGCCATTCCTAAAGGACCAAATTATAAGCAAGGGCTACCTAGCATTTCATGGCTACGGTTAATTGCTTCTCCTTCACAAGTTTTCAAAGCCTAAATGGTAGTTCATAAAAAAATGGGATGCACTAATGAACATAATGTCAATGTACTTAAAATACTTTGCAAGAATTAAGAACTAAATTTTGGTTTGGTGGGGGTGGGTGGGGGGTGTGAAGTTGCCTTGCTTGAATTGAAAATCACCCATGAGAACATCAAAACATTACATATCCAAGTATTGGAAAGTTATCAAAAAAAGTAAATAAAAAATTTACCTGACCATTTGGAAACTGCCCTCTAAATACACGCCCAAATCCTCCTTCCCCCAAGAAACACTCTGGCCTAAAATTATTTGTAGCAGTAGCAAGCTCGCGGAAAGAAAACGTTTGTGCAGCAATTGGAACATCTGGTGCATCCTTTGGCCCCAATGGTTCCTTCCTTGGCCCAACATTGCTTCTTGATTTGAGCCTGTCAGCACCTGCAAGTTCCACCTTGATAAACCAGCTTAGTAGATCCACCAGCATGCGTAAAGATTCTAAATTGTGGAACGCAGAATTAAAGTAACAGAAATCAAAAACTTTCCATCTTCCCATTCATTTCCAGTGGCCAAAAATTTGGCCAAATTTTCCGTCCCAGATGAAAAACAGGCAAAGAGATGGTTGAATAGTATTAACTTCCAGATACCCCACACAGTTAATCAAATTTACACTAAATCAGATTGTAAATCTATATTATTAATAAAGTTAACCACTTGGTCTAATCAAGTGAAAAATGTCAAATAATTGGAATTTCAGCATAGCAACCAAATCTAATTTAGCAATCATATGGAATTTCATTTCATTATTACTAATAGAAGAATAAACTTTCATCAGTTTCTGTTATATATTTAATTAAGGGGTCAACATCAATCAGACTCAAAAACCAAACTAATTCATAAAGCAACAATACATGGATCAGATCAAAAAGTACAAAACACGCCACAGAAATCAAAGACGAGGATCCATAAATCTGATAAAAATTGGGGAAGAAAAAGCACTAACCAGATGATAATTTGGAGATATTGGAGGGAATGCTTGGATAGACTTCCTTGTGATCATCTCTCTCTTCCTGGGTATTAAGCTTTTCCTCTTCCCTTGAATCAAAACAAGGAAAACAACCCATTTGCCTCTCTAAATTGTGTAATCTTAATCAAATCCTTTCCTCGAGAAATTTATCAGATGCGCCCAAAATCAATAAAATTTCATGTCCATGAATTCGATACCACAATAAATGCCCAAAAGATTTAGTGGGTATGCCCAAAACTTTATTAACTTTATCTACCCAACAAATAAGCAACGACAAGAGATAAGATTCAAATTGAGTAAGAGTGAAGGTAAAAATTAAAAAGAAAACAAAAAAAGCTAAAGAAGAAGAATTTTTCAATAAATATATCAGTTGAGAAGCTATAACAAGAACAATAACAAGAAACAAAGATGGGGAATATATATAATCTGTAGGCTCTATAGGGAAATGGCAGAGTAGTTGTGACGGAGCAGCCGGCTTTGTCTTGGGCTACCTCCTTTTCCCTTTAATCTTCCCTCGGTTCGGTTTTCTAAAATACATTTTTTTTTTTTTTCCAATATAATGATATTACATCAAATTCAAACAAAAATCCTTATTTTTTTAATCACATATTTTCCATCAAAATACTATTATAAAATGCATTTTAAACAAAAAATAAGTCTCAATTTTTTGTAGTTAAAAGCCATATATTTCATTCTAAATTCTTATACCAGAATATGCGACAGTACAAAATAGGAATGAAAATTTTTATTCGAAATCAATCGACAATAAAACCAAATAAAATCATATTTGATTATCGGTCGAGAATCAAAGAAAAACAATCTTTCTTCGATTCTCGATCGAAGCTACATAAATAAATTTTAACTCAGTTCAAAAAATAAGTTTTTATTAACATCTCAATTCAATTATAATTTATATAAAATTTATGGGAAACTTTTCTTATCTTGTGCCGGTGCAATTTATAAATCATAGGTATAAATTAGAATATGTCAATGAAAGTGACATAAGAAGGCATATTTGTGGTGCCTCTATATATGTTCACATCTACACACTTCCCCACCATTGCTTGACCAAATTGGAGTAGATGGGTAGATGCATAATATTTCCTCTCTTTGCATTGTTTTATTAAGAAAGTCAGCTGTTTGTTCAATGAATTCTGTCATAAGTACATAATTTTTGTACAGATAAGTTGACATACATGCATCGTCAACTACAAAATCATCTGTACAAATATACTAATTGTTCTTTAATTGCATCGCATAGACACATTATTAGAAAATCGAAAGGATGAGTGAATAAAGTAACGTGACCTTTTGAAATTTACCAAATAAAAGTATAACTCCATTTATGGGAATAACAAAAATTTCAAGAATAAATTAGGCTCAATAACAACTATAACGTATAAAGAGAATAGATGGTAAAAATTTAAATCAAAATTAATAATTAAATTTAATAACTTATTCGTTGGGATCCATAATTTTTATCATCACAACTTTTATCAAATTCTAAATAATAGAGGCGAATACGAGAGGGTGTTGCGCCCATGTGGTGATAAAACAAAATCCATTAACGTGGAGGAAGTGCATAATATCATTTTCTATTAGGCAAACTCACCACTTTCCCACTTGTTATGCATGTGCAGAGTATTTTCTTCATTCAAAAGTCATATACTAAGCTTATTAATTGATTGGTTATAAAATTTAAACAACCCAAGTTTAGGGCAAAGTGGAGAATGGGTTAGGGCAATTTCCCGTATAAATTGAATTTTCTATATTCAAGGTTCCATTTTTGTTTTATTTAAAAGCGTGTGATGAAAAAAAAATATTCGAATCACGAGGGGTTAAGGAGGCGTCTTTCATTTGTGGCATTCATATTTCAAATCTTATAAAATTGTGCTCAAGGTATACCCCTATTGAAAAATATCTATTACGACATTAAATCAGCACGCTACATGCACGTGATGTCTGATTTAAAGCATAGAATTGCAATAACAAAAACAAAAACAAAATTCCTTTATTCAAAAAATCGAATGGCAGTCATTCAAATGATAGAAAAATATTGTTCTTTATATGAATTTATATTCTTTCAGATAGACATCACGTGCATGTTACGTGTGCATTTAACATCTAATTAGGTATTTCCGTCATGTGCGCACTATTGTTAAAAAATATGGGGATATGGGTGCACGAATCAAAAGTTGGAGACCAAGACTATCACAATTATAAGAGGTTAAGATCCCTAAAGAAATTTACCCAACCTATTACGTGCAAGCGCAATACTTGTCGAACATGCAACTTAAACATTTCATAACGAGTAATATTATTTAGCATAAGTGGTACTAGAACACCAAATGATTATCAAATTTCTTGTGATTTGTATCCATGGTGAAAACTCAAGATGTAACATTAATACTTCATTGTAATACAAACGATTATATTATTTAAATTTTAATTTGATTATAAGCATGTATTATCAATTTTTCAAACTCAAGTTCTTGTAATTTGTATGTGTAATATTGTATAGATTGATTATGAGCATGTATTATCAAACTCAGATTCTTGTAATTCCTAAGAGTGGTGCAACCTCAGATATAATGTTTATATGTTCACTAAAAGACATGCTAATGTAAATGCATTTATAAGTAATAATGACTCATCCAACCTTTGGCGTCAACATATATACGAGACAGCATGATTAGCTAGATGAGATATGAATCGTTAATTGTTTTCAGACCCTCGTATTTTGTAATTTTTTCAAACTCAAATTCTTAAAATTTGTAAGTGTAGTGCAAGCTCAAGTGTAACACTTATATTTTCACTAAAAGATACATTAACGTAAATGCATTTATAAGCAATAATGACTCACCCCATCTTTTTGCATCAACATATATACGAGACAACATGATGAGCTAGATGATGTATGAATCATTAATTTCTATCGGACCCTCTATTTATGTAATTTATTTCAAATTATGTTCAGTGCATCCTCCAGGTTGTGTTAGCATTTAGAGAAGTTCATAAAATGAAGAACACACCTAGTGCCAAAAAGCTAGCTAGAAACAAGACTATGAGAGCATTACTTGCTTACAATTTCTCTTGTTAGTTCTTGGTTTTCTCACACCATCATTCAAAGAAATTTAAGAATTTGTCTTTTTTTTTTAAAATTCAAGTGCAAGAAAATGCAATC
>CAIGRQ010270685.1:0-10049 GCA_903798375.1 Fraxinus sp. D2006-0159 | reverse complement strand
TTCAAGCCTTGGACGTTTTTTTTTTTTTTTTCTTTTCTCTTTAAAAATTTCTTTAAATTTTTTTTTTTTTTTTGGCCACTTGTCAAATTTTGCTGTTGTCACCCAAAACGACGTCGTCTCGGCTTAAGGTTTAGTGTTGTCTACCGCTCACCTTTTACCTTACTGGAACCTCGCAATCCTGTTGCCTTCTCCAATTGTAGGAGATGCTGATCCAATAAAACCCTCATATATGTGAAATCGTATTATCTACCAAATATAAATCGTCAACCAAAGCGACGAAATTCAACTGCAGAAAGTTTTCAGAAGCAATTGCCGTGAAAAATAGCAGCGCCAGAAGAAGAACATCAAAGATTTCAGCCTGGAAATGATATTCAAGATTTCAGACTTCAGCGTATATTTGTACATATTGATTTGTGAATTACAGATTGTGAATTTTGAATTGCTATGAATGAATGAATTAATAATGAAATTAATGATGAATTCTCAAGGAATTGTTGGGGATGAAAATCGTGAGTTTGGGTAATTAAAAAAAATCAAAATCGGCACGGACTGTGTCTCCATGTGGGACGGAGACACGCACGGTGTCTCCATGCCACACGGAGACACCGTGCCTCCGAGTTCGCATGGTTTTTTTTTTTTTTTTACATTGACATACATAATATTTTTATTAGCCTAAAATTGTCCGAAAGGTTGTGGAGAGAAATGAAATAAAATGAATAAATTCGATAGGGTTTCTCTTTCTTTTTTAAATTAGATTATGTTATAATTGATAACTCTGTATGTTCTATATTTCATCACTACAATATAAAAGCAGCAAAACACTTTGTATCGGCAATTTTCAGAATTATTACCGAATTACTTCTTAGTAATTTTGCTAAATACTGAATTTCATTTATTTATTTTTCCACTAGGGGCGCTGCCCCTTGACCCCGCGACCTGACTGATCACCGTCATGGCATTGCCCCCGGACTCACGAGGGCGCACTGCTCCCTCAACCCCGCGATCTGACCGATCTGGTCAATCACCGCTTGGGGAGTTTGTAAGAAAGATTAACTAACAAAAAAATCAATTCATACAGTTATACAAACAATATTTTATTTATAGTAAAAAAAATGCATTCAAATCACTCAACACTATTAAATACACAATTAAATTGCAACACGTGCATCGCACGTGCGTACACCAGTAATGTGTAAAATGGTCAATGAAAAGAACATAATATTTAATATTTAACAATTAGAGAAATAAGAGATGTTCTTACATTAGAAAAATAACCTCAAGCAATTTAAAACTGGAAATTGAATATTAATAAAAGGGTAACCTCTGACTCTTGGTGCATTTGTACGCATGACAATGACTCAAACTGATAGCTCAAGAATAACTAATCAAGAGGATAGTGAATTAATTTTTATAATATTTTTTTCAAAAAATAAACTTAAATCAAGCTAATTAAAAATACATTGATCAATTAGTAATAATCGTAAGTAAAAAACAAGCAGATCAATCAAATAATAAATGCAAACGGAATAACAATAAGTAAAAGGGTAGAGAGGATGCAAACAATATAATTATAGAGGTTCGATTCGGAGCAATGATTTATGTCTTTCATTACCAAACTCTCCAACACGAGCAATATTTTTTTTTACTATATTGATTGACTTATGGTACAATCTAATAATTTACAACGCTTTCTGTGATATACAAACAAGGAGCACCGATTTTTATATAATATTGAACTTTACGGGACATCAATACGATCCACATTATTGAGTTTTACGGAATCTCAATATGACTCACAAGCATAACANGATTGACTTATGGTACAATCTAATAATTTACAACGCTTTCTGTGATATACAAACAAGGAGCACCGATTTTTATATAATATTGAACTTTACGGGACATCAATACGATCCACATTATTGAGTTTTACGGAATCTCAATATGACTCACAAGCATAACAAAATGATTTTACAATGAAATTCATCTCTTCATAAATGATATAAATAAATTAAGTACGAAGAGATATTAACATTTCAATGAATAACAACAAATAATAATTCAAGTGTTAGATAAAAAAATTTGATAATTATGATAATTAAAAATTAGATTCAATCAAAGAAATTTTTCAACGACAAGATGAAGAAAAATTAAATACAATTTAAGTTCAAATATTTTTTCAAATATTTATCTCGATTAATGAGTGAATGCAATAAATTAAGTTCTAACATAGAGATGGGAAATTTTGATTAATATGATAATTAAAAGGTTGATTCAATCAATCAATCAAAATTTTCAATAGAAGAAGTGGAAGAAATAGATGCAATGTAAATTCAAAACTCTTTTTTTTCAAAATATATCTCTCTTTTATGAATGATAGAAATAAGTTACGTACAAAAAGAGAAATGAAAAACTTTGATGAAAAGAGTTTGAATTAATCAAAATTTTTAGAAAGAATGAGGTATTTCTAGATTTTAAAAAGCAAAACAATCTGTTGAACCGGACAACCCTTCAAACGTCTATCCTTATGTCCGGATGATCAAAATAGCTGTTATACGTTTGAAATCATAATGGTAAAAAATTTTAACTGTTGCACAAACCGGACGTCCACATGGTTGTAGTCGGTTACGATCGTTTTTCCCCTTTTTAACCTCATTTGGTCCGATTTGAATATTTTGACAAATGTAAACTTTGATAAGTGTTTTTAATTAGTTTTCAAGGTATGTGATGTTTTAAAAAATATGATTTAAGTTCAAACATTATTTTGAAAATCAATTTAACTCTTGATCAAAACTATTTATGCAAGTGATAATCAAAATAACTTTTAGAGCACAAAATATTTTTTGAACTTTTATCATTCATTACTAAAGATTAAAGTATTAGTACTTTTACATTTGAACTAAAAAATCTAATCTTTGATTTTGTTTCGAATTTTGGCTCTTAGGCTCTCGTCTTGATTTTATTTTTTTTTAAGCGTTTGGCTCTTAAAAATTTGAATTTTTTTTTACGATTGTCTTTTAAGATTTCTTGAAGGACTTGTCTGGAATGTGTAACTTCAATCTCAGCCTTCCTCATGAGTCTGATTTGTGATAGTCATAATTTTGATTATTTGACGACGATCAATCAATTTATTATTGGATGCGTAGAAGACTATAATCACTTTAAATTCAATTATTAGTAAACATGATTAACATATTTGCTATAATCAAAACTTTGAAATTATAATCAACCATTGGTCAACACGAACTATTACTAAAAACTGACACTTTATTAGAAGAGAAAAAAATTGAAAACTGACTCAGAGGAATGACCTTGGAGATCACGCTAAGCTTCAGTAGATGACTGGAGAAAGGGGGTTGTTGAACCAGTTGTTACCTTCGCCAACCATCAAGGAATATTGACTAGAGTATAGGTAAAGTAGAGTCGGATTGTCCAAAGTCAGAGGTAATGCGATAGGAGGCGCTAAAATCAAGGAGCAATGAATTGCTAGGCTATGGTGTAAGGTTAGAGTAGTAGATATTTAGTGGATTATAGAGTTGAGGAGGTGGTTTGTGGGTTCTTCAAGAATTTTCAAGGTAAGAACCTCCATGTGAATAGGAGAGTCCATTAGGACAAGTTCAGTAATTCAGTAATGGCTTTGCTATTTAACATTTTAAGAAATTCAGTAATGGCTTTGGTGAGGATGGATGGATAGCTTTTTAGTTGCATTATATGTCCAATGATAGGTTTGGAACTGTTGCTGCAATTACCCCTAATAATATCTAACATTAAACTCAAATGTCATACTCTACCCAATCTCGGACGTCTTATAAACTTGAAAAATGGTTTAACTCTGCTCGATTAGTGTTCTTTTCGAATATATTATAAACACACAATAAATCGAGTTCGACCTAAGTATATCTTTTTTTCGTCATAAAACATGGTTGGAACACTTCAAAAGTTAATTCGATTGACGTGTAAAATTCTATAATTAAGTTTGAGTAATGATATTCATCTCAATTGAGGTTATAAATACAGTTTAGATGGCGTTAATGTGTCATTAAATGATATGTGAAATTATCATTTAATTTCACATTTTATTTGATCTGTCATTTAGAGTCACCTAAACTGTGTTTATAACTCCACTGGGGATGAATAACGTTATTCATTAAGTTTTGATGAGCAAAATTTTCTAACTTTTATCTGCTTGATCAATGGAAAAGGAAGAATATAAAAGGGCCCCTCGTTGAAAATGGAAAAAGAAGAATATGAAAGGGCCTCGTTGAAACTTGGTGCATTAAAGTTCACCAATTCCAACATCCGAGTTTCAAATCAATGCGTCAAACTTTGTTGAAATTGGAGGTCATAGGCAAAGCTTCGTCCGAGGGGATCTTTTTCTCTTTTATTTTTGGGTCAAAGTTATAAATAAAACGTAATTTAATAAAATTTTCAATGGATTAACACCAATTTAGTTCATTAAAACATTGAAGCTTAATTTTAAAAACTGAAAATAATAAGATTTGTTACCAATTGCGTTACAGATATATGAAAACGAAATATTTATATTAAACTTAGTCATTTGACATCATGTTTAGTTACAATACTGATTTTATCAAAGCAAAAATTGCCCTGATTCTATATGTAAGTGTTTGAATTTCGTTCAATTTTTCTTGACATTAATCTCGTTAGCATTTGAACACCGTTAATTATATATCTTACGACACTGTCATAGAAGGTAAAAAAGTTAATTCAAATAAGAGAAAGTCCGAAGAAAAAAAAATGTTTTCAACTGCAGGGAAACTTTTAACCGACGCCGTAAATACCATCTATAAATAAAGGAAGATGAGTACTCTATTTAAAATCAATAATATTTATACTTAGTCAAACAGCCTTACTCAACTTTTATTGTTATCATTACTTCATTTGAATGATCAAATTGCCAAACCAACCCGCAACTCTCGAAAGAAAATTCCAAAATGCCGACTCTTTGGACTAAACAATAAAACTATTAAACATTAAAATTAATGTGTATTGACCCTTTTGGGTGAACAAAGCAAACACAATAATATGTGCATTTACAAAAATGGATTATAATTTATAAGTGATCAAAATTTTAGTTTATTCATTTAATTGGTGAATTATTGAAAGTTTTTTTAATACTTAAAAAATTGACAATATTTCAAAAGGCGTAAAGTTTGACAATGTGGCAAGATAAAATCTCAAGCCTAATAAGACGCAAAAAATAAAATAAAATTAAATTAAAATCTTATTTTAGTTTTATTTTAATTATTGTAATATCATTAAATACATAAAATAACAAATACCAAATAATTGCAATCATAAATTTTGTAATTAAAATTTAAAGAGCAAAATCTTTTTTAAAGGTAAATGAACCCAAAAAATAATTTGAATTTATTTTGTGACTATACCCACATTAGCCATTAGGTCCAAGAAATGAATTCAATAGAACATTAATATAATTAACTTTTTCCTTTAATAATTATATCAAAAGTTTCCATCCTATCAAAATCATGTGAATCGAAAATTTACTCTGTTCTCGATAAAAAGAATTCGATACATTTAAAGTTACACCAATTTCCCTCTTGATAAAAGGTTGTACCAATTAATTTCACAATCGAGACGAGATTCCCACTTTTCCAAATAGGTTGGGAACTTCTGCTGCAATTTCGTTTTTCAACATATTGTATTTGACATGGACAGTTGGGTAATTTTACCCAACCACTACTCCAATTTCCCATCAAAGCCAAAGCTTTATAATTTGTGGTTATACCAGTTTTCCAAACCCAATAAAACACGATGTCTTTTTATTTCTCTTTGATGATGGAAGTTAAAATAGAATGAACAATCACCATGTGATCCGGGAATCATAACCGTATATATATGGCTGCACAAAAAAAATCACGAAACCGCAAACCGAATCAAAGTCGTTGGTTTGGGTTCACGTGGACCCGTGGTTTTTTTTTTTCAAACCAAACCAAACCGTTTCAAAATAGTTTGATTTATGTTTCAAAGTTTAAAACCCGCAAAACACCAAATCAAATCGCACTTTTTTTAATTAAAAAAATATTTTTATTAAATTATAAATTCTCGTATATAAATTTTATTAAAGGATAGTTTTTAGAATTTAATGTATACTTTCTTAGAGGGTACAAATTTAATTAACTTAACTCATACATAACAAACAAGTCTATAAGTCATTGTTATTAATATTTAGTTGGGCCTTCATTTAAAAAAAATAAAATTAGGCACATAATTACAAAATGAATTGAACGTGAAATTGTGAATGTTGTCTAGTCATATATGCAATTACGCCTTTACAAAACATAAACAAACCAACGTTACCAAGCCCTAGTTCCCTCCCTCTATCCCGCAGCGCCGACGCACTCCACGCAGTGCCAACTTGACGCTTGTGACTCGCTGTCGTCGATGTTGTTTCTCCACCATTGCCTACCGCCATTAACTGTGACTCTGTATGTGAGACTCTCTTCATTTTCCTTGTGTATCAAAATATTTTTTTTCATAATTTCTTTATACAAGAGAAATTAAAAATCGAAATCAAAACCCTTAATTTTCTCTCTCTAGAAACATAAGAGAAGACTTAGAACTGATTTGATCAAAATATCTACGGTCACTTCAGTGTCTGACATTTTTCACGAGTGGTCTGATTCTTGACTCCTTTAGGAGTTCATTGAGTGGAAAAGTGGTTGAGGCCTTAATATGCACGAAGACTAATTGGTTGCATAGCAGCAATGAACGTATAGTGCTTCGTCAATATTTAGATGAGGTAGAAGTATTGGATGACTCTGAGAAAGCTGTGGAAGGTAACATTAATTGCTTAATGTTAAAAATAACTATATGTAAATTTTAGAAAAAAAAAAAAAAAAAAAGATCATTTGTAAATGACAGTGTCGTAGGAAAAAAGAATTGTAATCTCCTCATAACCAAAAAAATAAATTGAGGTGAAAGTGATTACCTAGTATATTGAAGACATAAGCAAAAGTATTGAAAATCTTCACCAAAATGGTTGTGCTTATCTCTAGAAAAGTCATTCCCCCAAGCTCCGCTCCAACAAATTCCCTAAAATCACCAACAAACTAAAAAATAATAAAAAATAAAAAATCACCATTCTACAATTTCTCTAAAAATATTGTAAAGAGACAAAAAAACACAAAATAGCAAACCAATTCTTCTTCAATATGACACCAATGTTTCGAAGCAGATACTTCTAAGGTAATGTTATATCCTTCTTCCTATAACATTTAAACTATTAGCAACTATACCTTGAAAATTTTATGATGCCTTATGACACCATTAAAGCATTAATTACAATCTTACACTACAAGTTCTGGATTGAGAACTTTTTGCCACCAATGCAAGCACCGCACTTCTGATCTATCCGGAAAAAATTCAGTTGCAGGCACATCAATGCAATAAAGCTAAGTTCTTTGATCATGATTCCAAAAAAATAATCAAGTATACCAAGGCGATGAGGGAATTATATACCTATGTCACGAGACATAATGACAATATCAAATGTTGCCTCTTAAGGCCGAAGTTGCGAAAAGAATACAAGTCAAATATACCACTCTATATCAAACTTTGAAATGTCACATATTGAAGATTTTAAAATTTTTGGCAAATAGGAGATGTAAATCTCAATCTAAACTTCATTACTATTCATTAAGGTCTCATCCATTTCATTTAATCAATAGGGGATGACTTTTCACAACAGAACAATTATTGAACTAAATCAAATCTACTCAGTATTAATAACACAATAAAATATAAAGAATAACACTATAAGATCATAAAAGAAATTAAGAAAAAATTCACAAACATCCAATTTAAGGTGCATCATGTGATTGCGAAAGACACCATAGTTAGTAAATTATACTTATTTTCTTCCAACTCTTCCCTCTGAAAGAAGCAACGGCTCTTTTTAATGTACAGTCTCGTAGCAAATTATAAAGAATTTTGTTGATCACGAGTATAGCCAAATGAAAGCGTGGTTGTTGACTCCGATATGTCACACTGGAACCAAGGTTCCCTACCCACTCACAACGAAAGAAAATAGATCAAAGAGAAAAGAAAAGGCAGAGCAGGATATAACTGTCTAAAACCACGTGTACATGTAAACTTAAGAAAAAAATAAAAGAAGAGATGAAAGAATATCTGTAAGTTTTAAAAATAATTTCACTTAAAAAAAGCCAACCTTAAAATCGATTGTAAACGGGCTTACCCAAAGATTGGCAAAACCATCGCTTCTTAAGTATATATATTTCAGAAAACTAACTTCTTACCTCCTCAGAAGTCCAACCTCCCTTAGCTTTTCTAATTGGGTCAGAAGTTCTCCTATAAAACATATTTATGTCATTGAATCAGACACTCGTATCCTTGAGAATTTTGAGAAGTCATAAAAATTGGACAAAGCATTTCTAGTGTGTGAAAAAGACAGTCTAATGCTCATGCAAGAGTGCATGAGATATAAATATAGGAACGGGTTATACTTATACATGTACACTTCATAATGTGAATGGAATATATAGCATTGTTGTTTATAGTTTCATCTCAATGTATTGACATCCACCTTGACTGTAGTTTCTTAATATTATTCATTGACATGAAAAATTCTACCACGGCTAAATAAATTTCCAATTCCACAAGATAAAAAACAAATACAAACACAATATGACAAAGCTCTACTTTTATGTAGTACACCCAACATTCCCCGCTTCTATGATATGCACAATCAATTGCATAGCAGGTAAATTTAATGACATCAACATAAATGAAAGCCCATCTCTACAGCAAGTCCGAAACCAGCTAGTCGTTTTTATCAACTTTACATAATCAAATATAGCCCACGATAAATGTTAACAAAATAAAGTACAACATACATGAAACTATTAATCAAAATAAGCAATCAACTTCAACTTCTTAAAACACTACAACTAGTTTGATAATAAACTGAAAACAACATCTTAATCCCAAATAATGAAGAAAAAGAATGTTAACAATAAAAATTCAAACTTTAACAATCTACTGCATATTAGTTAAATTAATTATGTATATTAAATCACTATCATAAGCAAGAAAGAGAAAAGGAAAATTTTATGTGAAATGCAGTTAATAAAAGAATATATATCTCAAAATGTTAGTTGAAACTTTAATGAAAATGTTATTGGTAGCACTGTTAAAAAAATAAAAATAAAAAAGTCTCCGCGCAGCGTGAAGGACAATGTGTCCGCGCAGCATTGTGGACACAACGCGAACACGGTGCCTCTGTCCGCACAACTTGGAGACTTTTTTTTTTTTTAAACAGGGTTATATAATAACAAATTCAACCACAATCACAGCACAACAACATAAAATTTTGGAAGATCGCCAAGAACCATCAATTTCTGTGAAAGACAAACTTCTATCGTCTGTGTAGTTCGAATTTTTTAAAAACTCACCTAAGATAGACTATAGTCATCAATTCCACCAACTCTAACCATGAACTAAACCAAATATGAAGTTTTCTATTTTTTCTAAAAAAAATCTGACATAACTAAAAACAAAACACATATATAAGTAAAGAAATTAAACCTCTAAGACTATAGAGTTATTAAAAAATAAAAAAAATAAAAAAATCTTTCCTAACTCAGACCACGAAGATAAGGCATCAGTTCCACCAACTACAACCATCAACTAAACCAAACATGAATTTTTTTTTTAATTTTTTTTTTTAGTTTTTGGGAATCTTTCACATAAATTGAAACAAACGTAAAATGGAAGAAATCAAACCTTCAAGAATATAGAGTGAATGACAAAGAATATGCACCGACGCTCATTTTCCTGCGATTCTTGGCGGTAGTATTGCTAGGGTTTCAGGAACCCGGATCTCGACGATAGCTGAGGGCATTAAAGGGCGTTGGGGAGTGAAATGTAGGAAAGGAAAAAGAGGGGTGAAGAAAAGACAAAAAGCATTGTTATGACAATCGAGATGATGTAGTTGTGTGTGAAAATGGAGAAATGTTGCGTGAAGTGAAAAAAAAAAATTTGAATTA
>CAIGRQ010270675.1:0-13886 GCA_903798375.1 Fraxinus sp. D2006-0159 | reverse complement strand
TTAGTTGGAATTCCTCTTGATGTTCCTCGCAACTCCTCGCTTGATTTCTCCCGTCTTTTGATGTTTTGCCTCTTCTAATCCCTTGAAAATAGGTCATTGATCATGTATTTATAGTATTTTTGGAGTTTTGGACAAATTAGAGTTGAATTGGGCCAAGAATCCAGCGGCGCTTCGGCGCACATGATGCTGCTGATTTTCAGCGACAGAGGCGATATGGCTCCCATGATGGGTGGCGCTGTGGTGTCCATTTCGGGTAAAATTCAACAGTACGCGTCTTTCGGTATTTCTATCATAACTTTTTCTCCTGATGTTCGGTGGAAGCTATTTAAGATGCGTTGGAAAGACAACTCAAAGGGCTACAACTTTGATTCAAATATCATTTTTCAATTTGAACTTTTGCTATGTCAAATCAATTTGAACGTTTGCTATGTCAAAAATGAGTCAATATATATAATAAAAAATTAGGAACATAACTTTTTAGGTTGAAAATTGATGTGCAATCATACTTTGATTATATTTGATCTCTTTGACTTATTTTTTCATCCAATTGACTCCTAACACTCTCGAATCTTCATTGTGAGGTCCGACACAATTTTAGAGTATTTGCACTTTAGTCTCCTAACTTACAATATAGTCATCTTCTCCAATTTTGCTAACTTTTGCTTATTTCCTTCAATTTAATCAACATATATCACAATATCAAAACACACGTTAAAATGCTTTAAAACTCTGTCAAAGATAACAAAATAACGAATTAAGTGATATAAATATTATGAGTGTAGAACACTCATCAGTTAGTTTAATTCTTCTCAATAATAAGAACATCTTTTCTTTCCTTATGCTGTACATTTTCATTTTAGGTGGACAAATTTGGCTCTTTTCAAGAGATAATGGGGGCAATTAGTTTGGTCATTGGATATGAAGCAATGTTATACATAGTTTGAGTCATCCGTATACATACACTATATCACTCGAATTTTGGATGTAAAAGTACCTTTTTGTTTTTGTTATTGTTGCTTGTTGCCAATATCACTCACTATTGCCATTTTACAGTGCTCGAACAGTAATTGTCGTGTAGCTTATCATCCTCTTTGTGCACGTGCTGCTGGCTTTTGCCTTGAGGTATCAAATTCTCTTATATTCACTGAATCATATGTCTAGTTGGATAATTCCATTCTATACGAGCATTATCACTAAATTTTTACAATATTTGTTTGTTTTGATAGTTATTAACTGCTAAGTATTTTCTTTTTCCTTGCATATTCTTCTACTCTCTGTTCTGTATAGCCTGCGGACGAGGATAGACTTCATTTGATTCCTTTTGATGAGGATGAGGAGGATCAATGCATTCAGCTACTTTCCTTCTGCAGGAGACATAGGCCTGCATCCAAAAAACGTTTGTCTTCTAATGAGCGGTTTGGTCAAAAAGCCTGTGAACATGCAGACTACACTCCTCCATTAAATCCTACAGGCTGTGCTCGCACTGGTACACCATCATGTTCATGTTTCCCATTACAATAATATTCTCGAGTACATTTATAAATATATTAATGCTTGTAAGGGTGGCAGTTCAATTTCATAATTGGTGTATGGACAACTTTTTCATTCTACACTTTATTTTGCTAGGGGTTAATTTAATTTAATTTTAATTGAGGAAAAAGCTAGGAAACTGGTGAGAAGATATTAAAAGAACTAGAAGGGGGAAGTAAGAAAATGTTGAAAGCAAAGGAAGAAAGAGAGAGGAAGATCTCAAGAGTTCATAAGAGCTTAGTAACGTTATGAATCTCCTACTTAATGAACAGAGAATATTGATTGAATACAGATTCTTATTGAGTTGTTTTATTTTAGTTTATCATGCTTTGCAATTAATTTAACTCATTTGAAGAAGTGTCACTTTATCTATTTCTTTGGAATTCTTTTACATGTAATTCCTAGTACTGCTGCCTGTTTTTCTTGCTAGGCTATTATAAAAAGCTAAGGTGATAGCAACTTGAGCCTTAATCAAGGTTTGAGGCAATATAAGCTCTAGAGCTACTGCTTAATTCTTTTTCTGGGCTATTCTAAAAAGCTTTTGGTATAGCAACTAGAAGTTGGCTTCGTATGTGATTCTGCATTCGTTACTATAGTTTCAAAAAAGGAGAGAGAAATTGGTTTCCATGGTGGTTGAACCCCTAAAAACTAACTCTTGGAAGTCCCTGGCCCTTAATCTTTGGTGAAAGAAAATTATCTGATAAATTGATAGCCTTAGATATTCAGTCGGTCAAAAATGTGCATGTTCAACATGTGCCATACTTTGTTAAGCATCAATTCATGTTCGAAGTGGTAATGAATGCCTAATCGGGCTTTAATTTTCTTCTTATTGCTTGCTTCTCTGTTGGTGTCTCAGATTTTATTTACTCATTGGCTCACCAGTCATCATATTTAATATTGTAACTTACTTTCACCTCTTCCACGAAATATTACGTGGGATTTTCTTTTTTTTACCCTTCCAGACAAGTTTTTTGTTCTTTAAGATAAGAGGGTTTTATATGTTCTCAAGAAAGTGCAAACTCTAAGTGGTTTCGAGTATACGTCACCATCAACCTCCAATGTTGTAGTGTTCTGACACAAATATACCTGTTTCAGGAAATGTTAGATGGAATTTCATGTTTTCCTTGTGAATTTTGTGTTTTTTAGAAATACATGGACAATATAGGTTCTCAATAAAATGCAATAGTTCTTTTTCTTTTAAGCTTTTCCATTTCTTGTTACTTTTACTGGAATTTGACTGTTTGCATTTAAGGTGCAGATGCCTTGATTGCAGCTTGGGGCCTTTTTTGCATGACTTCGACTATAAATCATAGTACATTTTTCTGTCATAATGGATATATGATTTCTGTTTGTCATTGTGGATAGAGCCTTATAATTGTTTCGGAAGGCGAGGGAGAAAGGAACCTGAAGTCCTTGCTGCAGCTTCATCGAAGCGCCTGTATGTGGAGAACAAACCATACTTGGTTGGTGGCTACAGCCCCCATATGTCCTTGGGGAACAAAGTATCAACCAGTGCACTTGTTGGTTCTAAATATTCTAATGACCTTCAGAAGCTAAAAACTTCTCAACTCGATCCATCTAGAAATTTTCTTTCAATGGCTGAGAAGTACAAATACATGAGGGAAACCTTTAAAAAGAGGCTGGCATTTGGTAAATTTTTTTGCATATATCTATGTTTTTTTTTTTTTGGTTTTAATCTGGTGTTGCTGTAATGCTTCTATTTCTTTTATCATGTTTTTAGTTGGAGAGACGGAGAAATTATCTAATTATTTTGTAAAATTGAATGAAGTGAAAGAGCAGTTGATGTCAAAGCATAATTTTCTCCAACTTGACAGCAGCCCTAAAATTCACTGTGGGATGCTTTTATGTAATACACGACTTGTGACAAACAATTTTCTGCTTTTGCAATGTTCCCCTGCATGGTAAAGTTTGCATCATGTCCTTATTAGCTTCTCAATGGATAAAAATCCACCCCCCGGAGTTTACTCATTCCAGTCTTCCTTGGTTCCCAATTGACTGCTTTCTGTTTTACTACCACCACTTGTACCACGGATTTGCACACCATCTAGTTGTGTCTCATGGTCAAGTTGTTCTGACTACTTATGATTAAACATTTATGATCACATGTTTAATTGGCTGTTTTGTTCTTCTTTTGGTTATTGCTGCTCTATTTTCGTCTATCTAGCTATAATCACAAACGTTGGAAACTGTCATTCTATTTTCTGCTTGCCTGTACATCTTTTGACAATGTCACTACAATCTTTATTCTCGTTACTGTAGTTTCCTTATCATCATATTGAAATTCAACAGTACATCATTCTTTGGATTGATCTGTCCCTGGTGCCATCTAATATCTTTGATCTCTCAGTTTTTCATCTACACACTTTATTTTCCTTGATCGATTTGTGTGTATACCTTTGTGCTCTAGGTTTCACTCTTTACTCTTTATTTCTGTGAGAAAGTTTAGTTATGTGCTTTTCTGCATTTCTTTTCAAGACTTATATATGATGGCAGATAATCTTGTTATTTTGATGCATTAATGTTCATGGAGGGCTTCAAAAATATTTTCTATCGACCTGGCTTCATATAACCGTTTGTCTCTCTCTGTGAATAGAGGACATCATTAATGACAATATGTCGCCAAAGAAGAACGTTTAAGTTCTAATTCCATGCATTTGATTTGAATATATATATACACATATTATCAATGGATCATGTGTCTTTTTTCAAACTATGTGTCTGGTCTGTCCTTGAAGGTTTATCAATTTATATCAATTGTTGTTAACCTTTGAGAATGTTGTTGGTTCAGGTAAGTCTGGTATACATGGTTTTGGCGTCTTTGCTAAATGTCCACATAGAGCTGGAGACATGGTAAATAGATTTTATCACAATATATTTGATACAACTTTTTGACACAATCACTTAAATTTTTTTATGTTTATTGCACTAAAGGTGATTGAATATACTGGTGAACTTATACGACCTCCAGTAGCTGACAGGAGAGAACACTTGATATACAATTCATTAGTGGTAAGCACTTTGTATTGTTTGATGGTCACCCTTGTGTATTCACTTTTTTGCATTTGGCATTCCTGGAACCTTGTATGTTTAGTTAGATGGGCACTGACTGATTGCTACTCCAATGTAGCTATACTGCACGAATAAGGCTCCTTGTGTCCTTCAGGCAGGCATTATTGGTCCTCTGATTATTGCAGATGTGTGTATGTGTTAAATAGTATGGCTTCTTGATCTAAACACTTTTGCTATAAAAGCTTTTTGTGAGGATCTCTACATGTACTTCCAAACAGTTGATATATTCATGTGGATGAAATGATTTCATGACTTGCATGCCTCCATTCTACAATATTAAAGGGCATTTGAGTCCTTTTTTTTGTTGCATATTTCATTATGTTGATGTGGATGCTCTGATTGGTTTTTTTAGCTTTTGGCATTTAGTAGCCTTTTAGTTTTCAGATTAACCTGCACGGGTGTCCTGTAATTTTTGATGAAGATGTGCTGACTTCGTGGATGAAGAAGGCTATGTGGGAAATCATTTGACATTTTTTCTATGGTACAGGGCGCTGGAACTTATATGTTCCGAATTGATGAAGAACGTGTTATTGATGCCACAAGGGCGGGAAGTATAGCACATTTGATTAACCACTCATGTGAAGTATGCATCATCCAGTGACGTTTTATTACTGTTAAATTAATGCCTTTTTTTTGTAAAAAAAAGATTTCCTACCATGCTTTAGATAATAAGCGTTATTCTTTTTTCATTGAAACGAGTTATTGAGTTGAATTCAAAAATTATTGAAATTTCCTCTCCCAAATTCTCTTCTTCCCTTTCTATTTCTTTCCTTCATTTTCTCTTTCTCCCTCTTCTTCTCTATATTCCCGTCTTCCCTAAACTTTGCTGCATCATTTAGTTTAATTCGTGGCTGAAGATTTGTGATTGAGATGGAAATATGTTGTCTATGGGAGGCTTTTGCTGCTCTGGAGAATTTATTTATATGAACAGACATTCTTAAAATTCCTAGTACCATAATGTCAATTCGCAAAGACGTGATAATGGGTGGACATTGATTACTTTCACCACTCAGTCCTTGTTTTACAAGCACCCTACGCCACTGCCATTTTTCTCAGTTTTTGGCTTTAAATTGATTATGTTGTTTTGTTTCATCATGGGACGTTTACATTTTCTGTTCTGTTTGCAGCCGAATTGCTACTCGAGGGTCATAAGTGTAAACGATGATGAGCATATTATTATATTTGCCAAAAGAGATATTAGACAGTGGGAAGAACTAACATATGATTACAGGTTTGCCACCTAGTTATACTGCACTATCTCATCTTTGTCGTCAAGAGCTAACCTTCTGTTTACGCTACAGGTTTTTTTCAATTGATGAACATCTTGCTTGTTACTGTGGCAACCCCAGATGTAGAGGTGTAGTGAATGACACTGAAGCCGAAGAACGAGTAGCAAAGATATATGCACCCATCAGTGAATTGATAGGCTGGCGAGGAGAGTGAGGTTAGCATTTAGCAAGTCGTCGAATCATTCTTGGTCCTTCCGTTTTCGTTAGGATCAGCGTCTTATTAATTTATAGGTCGGGCCATTATATGCTTGCAATCAATTTCTCAATCCTCTTTGACTTTGTATCTTTCATGTAAACTAATACCATAAGCAATTGAAGTGAATTAAGTTGCTATTATTTCTATGTAATTGCAAGCTTCTTTCGTTGAGAGTTTACTGCATTCTGGATGAATTCGGTGATTGGTATTAATAGTCGGCCATCAAGAACTATCAGTATTCCCTGTGAACTAATGCAACATTTGTGAGTAGAAATCTTTGTTGTAGATTGCAACGTAAAGATGAGTAATTGGACTGTAGAGGTGGAGCTTACGATAAACATATAAATACTTAGCGAACTGTAGATACAAAAATAATTTCAGCAAATTTTCTCTGCGATTGAAGTACCTTAGGGAGAGTTGTATTCCTGGTGTATCTGAAGTATTACGAAGTGTAAATACAGAGAAGTTATTTTATTTCATTGTTTTGCCAACAAGTGGTACTGGCTTCAATTGAGAATAAATTAAGTGAATGACAACTTGGGTGGTTGGACATATTTTGCATGGACCTAAAGAGGCTCTGATCACAAGAGCAGCACTATCCTGGTAGATTGATAGAAGAGGGAGAGGTAGACCATAACTCCCCAACAATCTTTTGATCTCCCATTAGATTTAGAATGAACGGAAAGGAGGGGGGAGAAGTAGGATTAATATAGATCTCGAATTTATGAGAAAAAGGTTTAGACCATCTCGATGAGCTCATAAGTTACGTATTTTGTCAATTATGATTCTCAAAGTTAATTTTTTGCTGGCAAAACTTACTTTTCTCGCAAGAACATGCATTTAGTTAGTCATCGTTTCAATCTATTGCTTCATGCCATCCTATGCTACTACGTCTCGCCACTCTTGTACTGATTAGTTTATATGTTGTGCAGAAGCTTTTCTGTCAACAAAATGTGGCCTCTGAGCTGGATCCCTCTAGCACAAATTTCGCGGAGAGACTGAGATTTTGTTGCTTCCAAGTTCAACTCTCCTAACCATTGAAAGAGGTTTTTCGCGCCTGAAATATTATTTCGTTTATTTGGTATTAACATAGAGAGAAATGCTTTACATTCTTCTTATTTTAATCCATTTGTCATCTATTAATAGTGTTTTCTTCAGCTACTGAATAAATGTTAGTAGAAATNCTTCAGCTACTGAATAAATGTTAGTAGAAATGCAAGATTTTGTGAATACATTCTTCTTATTTTAATCCATTTGTCATCTATTAATAGTATTTTCTTTAGCTACTGAATAAATGTTAGTAGAAATTCAAGATTTTGTGAATGAAAAGTGATTAATTTTTGAAAGATCTGAAATTTTTTACTCTTTTAAGTAAATTGCAGATTTCAAAAATTTTACAATTCTCTAAGAAGAGAGAGAGAAAATGTCTCGAGTCAGTATCATTCTTTTTGATTGATAAATTTGATTGCAACTTTGAATTTGAAATTTAAAGGCATTAAATTGAAATGAGTACTCTAAATTATAGAACTATAACGAAGGATACAAGAAACCAAAATTTATCCAATTTGAATATCATAAATCAGCAAAAAACTATTCCCCATTACAGATCAATAAAACTTTTGAGGTAGGATTTGCAAGAAGATACACTGGAGGATTTATGGGCTTTGCCATGAGAAGTGTTCACAATTGCTTGAAAAAAGTATGGTCATTCGATCAAATGTGACTACCGATCAAGACTATTCCATTATTTCTGTTTTGGAAAATAGTATGGCCCACAATCCCGTGGTGTCTAACTCAATTCTGATTGCATCATTCTTTAACTTAAAACTTTTGGACATGGTAGGTGAACAATACAAAGCAAAAGTTTTAGAAATAATACAATGGGCAGAAGTTTAATGGTCGAGGAGAAAGCCTCATCAATTGTCAATACACATCATCAAAACACCAGAAAGCTATATTAAAAACGTAAGAGAACACTTGTAATTAGAATCCTTCCAATCTCTGTGGAACTGGAGTACTGATCACCTGCAGTATTTGCACCACTTCTGCCATGGATGGCCTGCTGGAAGGTATCTGAGAAGTGCAAACCAATGCCAATTTGAGAACAGGCAAAACCTCGTCTTCCGGGTAATTTCCCATGTTTGGATCTACACAATCTAGTGCATTTCCCTGTTCAAGTAATGCCCTCACATGATCGGCTAGTATCACAACGTTATCTTTGCCATACTCGACCGGCCTTCGACCTGTCACCAATTCGAGGATCAGCACCCCAAATCCATATACGTCGCATTTTTCGTTTACCCTCAAACTCTGGCAGGCTAATTCTGGTGCCACATAGCCTGGTGCACTTTGAAACCTGTTACTGAGAACGTGCTTGTCGAGCTTGTTTAGTAGCCTTGCCAATCCGAAATCTGATATTTTTGGATTCAGATTCTCGTCGAGGAGAATGTTGCTTGGCTTTACATTGTAGTGTTGGAGACGGGACTGTAAGCTCCCTTCGAGGGCAAAGTCTGATACGAGCAGCTGCATTTGAGGAGTCCAGTAGTATCCTCTGAGGGGAATCAAATTGGGATGCCTTACTTTGCCTAAACCCTGAACCTCACGATCAAATTCTTCCTGATACTGAAGAATGTTGGCTGTTACCAGCTTCTTGATTGCCACGATTCTTCGTTCATCGCCTCCCCATGAGGCCTTGTAGACGGTTCCAAACACTCCGCTTCCAATTTCCGATGCCTTATTTAGTATGGAATCAAGACTAGCACTGATCCAATCAGGCGAAGATTTTGTGTCAAACAGAATAAGCTTGCCCGCAGCCAGGCTTCCTGACCTAGTGGAACTCGAGCACATACTTTCCAAAGCGTTGTCAACAAACGCAATCCTCCTTCGAGCAGAAGCGTTTAGTAAGCTTATCAAAATCACTCCAAGAACTATCACCACTGATGCTGATATGGCAACAATGGCTGAAACGCTGAGGAATCTATGATGTGTAAATCCATCGGCCGAGCTTCCTAAGTGTCCATTTCTTCGGTTTTGATCACCTGTTTGATTGCCATGGACATAGGGATCAAGAACTAAAGGCTTTTGGACATCCAGTTTACATGGCCCCTTCAACAACGGTGAGCAAATACCCAAATTTCCCTCTATTGCACTCTCGTCCAAGTTTGGAAAAATGCTTCCTGCAGGCAACCGGCCTACGAGCCTGTTATGCGATATATTCACAATAAGAAGATTTTCCAGCTTTCCAAGCTCTTGGGGTATCTCTCCACTCAATTGGTTCACCTCCAGCTTCAGAATCTCAAGCTTCTTCAGCAATGAGACCGATTTCGGAATGGAGCCACTTAGATTGTTATGAGATAGGCTCCTGCAGCGAAAATTACACTCTTACATTGCATTCATGGCCAAAATTAAGACAAACACAGATGAACAACAAGAAGAAACTAATCATGGTTCCTATATTTGGGGTATCCTTTTCGTCACTCTGTTGTGTTCATTAGGACGATGCAAAGTCAGAAAAATATTAAATAGTAAAAACTGAAAACTTACAGCAAGTTAAGTGATGAACAGTTTCCAATCTCTCTAGGAATTGGACCTGTCAAAAGATTTCCATCAAGCTGGAGGATTGCCAAGCTGCCAGAATCACATATATCGCCTGGAATTGACCCAACCAAAGCGCTGTTTCGAAGATCTAACACAGTGAGATTCTGCAAATATCCAAATTCTGGTGGCATCCTGGATTCCAAATAATTCCCTGACAAATTCAAGTAACTCAGCCTGGACAATAGTCCCATTTCTGCTGGAATTTCACCTGTCATGTTGTTCCCTGATAGATCCAACACCTGGAGGGACTCAATCAGTCTGCTAGAAGCTGGAGGAATTGAACCAGTAATCTGATTTCTTGAAAAATCCATTTCTTTCAATCCCATATCGAACAATCCCTCAGGGATGCTACCGTTGAATGAATTTCCTGTCAACCGGATAATGGATAGACCGGAACAGTAAACCAGGGATTTGGGAATGTTTCCAGTTAATTTGTTGTTAGACAAACTAAGAAACTTTAATGATTTAATGTCTCCCATTGACATTGGCAATGATCCCACAAAAGCATTTTTGGAAAAATCAATGTATTCCAGTATGTTTATGTTACCGATCCATGAAGGAAAATCTCCAGTAAACAAGTTGTTGGATAAACTCAGAAAGTTAAGAGCTTTTAGCATTTGCAGTGACCCTGGAATTTCTCCGGAAAATCGATTATTACTGAAATCTAACCTACTCAAATGTGGACATAAACCAATATCAGCAGGTAAAGATCCAGTAAAGTGATTTCCATGTAAAAACAGCTCTTTCAGGTTATGCAGAACTTCTATACCATCAGGTACAGGTCCTGACAGTTGATTCGTCGAAAGATCCAGCGTTCGGAGCCTTGTTAATGACCAAATTCCCGGAGAAAAATTAGGGTTACCAGAGAAATGATTGTTGGAAAGATTAAGATGATTTAGTTTTGTACATTTAGTAAGAGTACTTGGAAAAGGCCCTTCAAGAAGATTTCCAGATAAAGAAAGAAAACGAAGTGAAAAAAAGTTTTCGAACAAATTATCAGGGACAGGCCCTGATAATGAATTCATTGACAGATCAAGAAACTGAAGCGAACTCATGTTAGCGAAAGAAGTTGGTATATTACCTGAAAGGCTATTTTGGCTAAGATTAAGCCTTTCAATGCCATTTATTAGAGCCAATTCTGGATTTATGCTGCCAGTAAGATTATTACCAGATAAAGATAATACCTTCAAAAACTGCAATTTTTCGAGGCCTCTCCCAATTTTTCCTGATAAGCTCAAGCCATTGAGTAAAATTTCTGTAACTCGACTATTTGCCTGGTTGCAAGTTATGAAGTTCCATGCACAGGGAGAAGTGTCATCTTCATTCCAAGAATTCAAATGCATAAAAGGGTCATCAATGGCTGATTTGAACACAATGAGGCCTAATACATCATCATTGAGTTGAAGGGTATCTTCACCTAAACACCCTGCAATCATAAAAACTGAAAACAATGCCATCATTGCAGTAGAAGACTTCATTTTCATAGCCGTTCTCTCTCCTCTCTCCCTCTCTCTCCCTCTCTCACTACACAGACATAGAACAAGAAGTTTAATTATCCATTCTGAACAAGAAAGAAGCTATTCAAGTACAGTAAAGACTAAATAGTACTAGTACTGGATCTTGTCATGGCCTCTATCTCTTAAAACACACACACACAGAGACAACAAGAAGTTCAGTTATGCATCGCTAAACAAGAAAGAAGAGATAGATCTGGACATGGGACTGATAGATATCGTACAGAAATGGTTGACAATTGAGAGTAACGTTGGTCACGGGGAGAATAGAGAGAGAGAGGGTGGTGGGGGTGGGGTGATATGACATGATCTAAAAACAGTTGGTTTTGTGGTCCAAACGTGAGAAAGCCAATGAATCTACCAAATGATGAATATTTATATTTATAAGCAGAATGTTTTTGTTCTTCAAGTAATTAATTCAATCCATCATAGATGGATGATAGGAGGCAGCATTCTCCAATGTTTCTCATTAAATTTCGAGTTTTCTTATAAGTCGATTTTATAGATGACTTCCGTTCAAAAAGACCAACTTCTAGTATGCAATTAGTTTTGTAAATTCACCCGTCAATTGGAAAAATGATGTAGTGGATTATTATTATTTTTTAAATAGGGTTGGATCAAAACTAGTTGTGTGTACCTCACTCGATTGGTTCAAACGGAAAAATCCGAAATCAATTGTATACAAGTCTAGTTATAGCACTCGGATGTCCAAGAATAAGGATGAAACCAAGTAAACTAGCAACGGGGTGTTGTCATTTTTCCTTTGCATTTCTTCCAAAAAAAAAAAAAAAAGTTTTACAAGTAAAATCTTAATACTTGATTATTGACGCTACTTTCAAGTTCCACATTGCTTGTCAAAAGTCTTTCTTGTGGTCGTACATGAGACTCCTATATGAACTCAAAATTTTATTCTTATATATATATTGTCTTTTCAAATACCAATTTTACAAAATTTCAAAAAATCTATAAATAATTCAATTAAACCCTCCAATTTATTGTGGGAAAAAAAAATCAATAAAAAATTGGTCACCCAACTTTTTCTGACACATTCAATATGAGTTTCCCAAAAGCATAGATCTTTGAATTTCATTTTTTGATGTGTCGTTTATTATGTCATGTGCTGTTTGGTTCCTTCACTTTCAAATGGGAAAAACACTTTTTTCTTTTTGTTGGGATTCATTGTGAAGAACTTTTTTTGACAGAGAATGTATAGAAATTTACAATTAATTTTTAATTTCATTTTTAGCTTTTTATTAATCCTACTTATAAGTGATGACAAAATAAAGTTCACATGATGCAAATGCGGGTGTCACGGATGGCTTGACCAAGCAATGGGAGATGGTCCCACATTATGCGTCTCTTTATCATTTGGTCTATACATAGGTACCGTTGGACCCCCATTAAAATTATAATATATTTTTCTCTCTTCTTCTCATGGACGACACATTCTTCAATAAAATAATATATTACATGTAAACTCAAAACTTTTCATTCTTTTTTAATCACACATTTTTTAAATAATTACTTTTTCAAAATATATTTTCCCCAAACTTTCATTATAATGGAGGCCAAACAATGGCTATAATTCCATGATTTTTGTCAATTTTCAAATTATTAATTTTATCAAACAGTTTTTCAAGTTATTGTTCATATAACAAAAATTTCTTTTAAAAAAATTAAATCTTAAAACAATGCGTCTTTCTTCTTCACAAATGACTATGATGACATTTGAGAAGAACTTGCTAATCAAACATGGCATGTTAGTTGTTGCCATAAACAAGTATTTGTTACTACTATGCATTAATTATTTATTATTTAGACATTAAACCTATGTGTAAGGTGTAATTTTTGTAGATGATCATGACCTTCTGGAAAAGTCGTACATGTCGGTTGAATTATTATTTGTGGCTTGTTTCTCAACATGAGTTGGTATAAAAAATTTAAAATTTGTTGATTCTATATATACTAGTTGTATGTCCGTAAAATGCACGAGTTTTGGTATTTTTTAGGTAATGTTAGTGTATCAAATATTAATGGAAAGCTAAATTATTGTGAAAGTTCAGTAAGTTTTTATTTAACATAATAATAAGTAAAATTTCATAATGATAATATTCTAGTAAGATTTAAATGAAAAGTTTTTGGTAGCCAAAATTTTTTCCAAGGAAGAAATTAATAGGGACAATATTAATAAACTTGCTAACGTTTGGCAATTCATATATGTGTTCTTGTACCAAAATATTTATAGTATCCATTGAACAAAGAAAAAAGTTTATTGGAAAATAAATGAGTGAAAATATTATTTGGTAATCATAATGTCAAGGAAATGCAAATGTCGGTTTGACTTCTACGTAGACAAGAGAATCCTTCAAGTTCTGAGCTTCAATTGGTCCTATAGAAATGGAAAAGAGTTTATATTATCTTCATAGAAATTAGTGATATACAAGTGATTAATTACCTAATGAGAAGAATAGATGAGAAGTGTAGAGAGGAATTTTTTTTATAGGTATACTCATTTGTATATTAATCGTTGCAAATATATAGGGAGAAGTAAAAGAAGTTGAAAACGCAGTTATATTTCCAACTTATTGTGTTAATTATTTTGTATCACCAAAAGTAATTGACTAAGACATTATTGATTTTATAATTGAAATATTACTTCAAGGAACAAAA
>CAIGRQ010270636.1:0-17286 GCA_903798375.1 Fraxinus sp. D2006-0159 | reverse complement strand
AAATAAAATAATTTAATTAATTCAATAAAAAATAAAAAATTATTTAGTTTCGGTTCTTATTCGGTTCTTGGTTTAGACCCGAGACCCTACCCAAACCCATCGGTTCTCGATTCGAGTACCCGTTCGGGTATTTAACTTAGGAAGAACCGCTCAATTCGATTCGGGTTCGGTTCGGTCCGATTCGGTTCGGGACTTTTGGACACCCCTAACTGCAATAAGTAAAAATGGTTAATCATGTCAACATAGGGCATGTGTTGGCCGCCTTCTTCATAAGCATTTAATGTGCCACAAGCTAAAATAGTAAAAAAAATCAGCCTATGAGGTGATGTTTTGGTTGAGGGGATGATGCCATGTGTCCCCTCATCCAATGGTTATTATCGTACATGGAATACTATAAATAAATCCTCTTATTGTCATAATAGGGGTTGAAAAAATGGGAGATTGTTACACAAAGATACTCTCTCTTTGATGTTGGAATTTTGGAAGAACATTGTGCAATTTCAGTGTTTATTTTGTTTCTTTATTAATCATTCATTATCGTATTTTGTTGTTCTTTTATTTACCGGATCCCGAATATATTTGTCTCGTGTCAAAAGTTTCTCCTATGTTCAAACTCAACATCTTCGACTAGTAATGTGTCAAACACGTGTTGAAATTAGCTTACCAAGACGCGAGTGGGCTAGGTATCTATTGGCGCATTTTTTGTGGTCAACAAAATGTATATTTTTATATATCTATTTTAATAACAAATTAAGACTTGATGGATAAATTTTATGCTAATCAAGTTAAGATTTGTCTTAATTGCAAGCATGTGATTTGGTAAGTTAAGATGGGTAATTTAATTTATTCAATTAGCCAGTTCTTTCCTGTTGCCAATAAAATAATAGATGGTGTACTCTTAAGATAATATATAAAAATGCAAGTAAATGTATCGATGACAAACATGATTAATAAAATCGACCAATTACTCCGCTAAAATTTACTTCAATTTCAATTTACTTTTAATGATAGTCATTTTGTTAATCCATATCACTAAAATTAAATGTCAAAACCCCACGCGAGCGTCAAAGATAGACACAAATATGACGTGCCCTATGTTAAACTTTAATTTGCTACCCAATCATGTCATTACAGTAAAATTTTAAAACAAATCGTAACTAGAAATCGACAGGTAATTCATCTAGTGAAGCATAGTTAAAATTCTATTCATCATCTACATTAAATGGATCGACACTATTTATCAATGTTACCCTTAAAAAGTTGCCAACGTACCTTAAATATCAGTGTGTCAGTCCTCATTACTAAATCTCAACGTACAATTTCACATGAGCTCAAATCAAATTTAAAATTATGGATAACTTTGTGAAACTATTAGAAGCTTGAACTTTTTATTTTTTTCATTCACACGTATTGTAAAGATCTTTTTGTTTTTTCTTTCATATGTGTTAGAGAGAACCTTTTATTTTTTCTTTCTCTAATCAGGTAGAAATTTGAAAAATGAGGATTCGACCATGGTCTCTTAGAGATTTTGGGGCTCTAAAATAAATTTTATATAAGGCCTTTCATAAATTGATGAAAACAAATTACATACAATTATTATAAATAATTTTTGTATATCAAATAAAAATATTCAAATTTATAATAATAATAATAATAATTCAGAACTTCAAATATTCACTTTTTAAGTTTAATCTTCTAGAATTTTGAAAAAACTGAAAGTCAAACTCAATTTTGACCCCCGTTTGACAACAATTATTTCAAAAATATTTATTCTATATATTCATTTTTAACCACACACTCATACAGTAAAATATTCTAGATGTAAATCTAAATTTTCTTTCTTTAACTTTTAACACACATTCTTACAAAATTTACTATTTAAAACTTTGTTTTTGTTGAATAATGGCCATCAAACAGTGGCCAAACAAAGGTACATCTGCATGTGCTCTGGCTTCTAAAAAGAATGTACCTCAGAAAATTACTTGGGCTATATTATAAAAATGATGGGTCTGCTTAAAAAAACAAATAAAAAAAAAAAAATTAGCCTTTTGGGCAACTTACAAAGTTACCACTAAAATTAGGAGCCTTTTAAAAAATCATATGGAAAGTATCTCGTAAAAAATACAGTGTAAAGTTAAGTGAAACTTTTTTTTAATTAAAAAGTGACTAGCAATGTCACTCTTTTGTTTCGTGGAAACTTAATTCATATTTAAGAAAATACGAAATAAATTATTATCTAAAAGAAATTCTTATAAGTGAATTGAAAGCTTACCAAAAATATATTGTTTTATTGAAAATTAATTATGTGTAACATTTTCATTAAAAACACGGCACAACATGAGATGTCACTTGTTAATGTAAATGTCTCAAAACATATAAATTGATTTTTCTGTACATTAAATATACTCCAACGTATATATACTCCATTAAATAATTTCTGTATATCAATGTATATATACACAAATTAGCCAAAAACTTAAATTCATAGAGTGTTATTAGCACAACAAAATTTAGTCATCTGTTGGTTCCTCGGTGGGTTCGATACTCATGTAATGGCAGATAAATATTGACAAATTAGCCAAAACGAACTTAGATAAGCTACTAAAACGAACCCGCATATTGTTTCCTCCACATGCTCCATCATCTACACCATCTATTAAAATGTATGCCTTCAAACAAATCGATGCTCATTATTTTATAAGTCATCAGAAGCGTTGCAAGAGTTTTAATTACACCATATGTCAACCAATAAAGTTAAAATGCCTTGCTCATGATAGATATCTCATATTTAAAAGTCGATTTCTCGCAATGATATTTTTCAATAATGTTCTCTCTTCAATAGAAGAGGTTTATCAACGAAATCTGACGTGGGTCATTGTTTGGATCGAAGTTCCACAATTATATCATTTGCACTCTCTCTTTCCTTGTGCTTACCATTATTTTGTTTGCACTTATAGCTTGATTGATTTATTTGTTTTTACCTTGCTTGATATACGATTAATTTTCGAAAAAGTTTCACAAATCAATCCATCTCATGTTTGCTAGTTATTCCCTTAATGAAGAAATTATAAAAACGTCTTCTACTCTCTTTACTTATTGTCAAAGAGCTATTAGAATTCATTTCATTATAAGCAACGAATGATGAGTGAAGTATATAAAGTACTCAATTACTGTATATCACGTGCATATCAAATGCTAAAAATAATTCCATGTTTAACCATCATTTTTATAAAATTTATTTTTCCTCAAACTTATTTTCAACCACACATTTTATTGGCACATTACTTTTATCTAACTTTTTGATTTCATCAACTTGTATTAGGGCTGGACATAATCCAGTTCGATGTATATCACGTGCATAACAAATGCTAATAATTAGTCCATGTTTGACCCTCTTTTTTATAAATTTATTTTTCTTCAAACTTATTCTCAACCACACATTTTATCGATACATAACTTTTATCCAACTTTTCGATTTCATCAACTTTTATTAGGGTTGGACATAGTCCAGTTCAGAGAACCGAACCGAACCCGAATTTTTGGATATTTAGTTAATGGAATCGTTGGTCCAAATTTAATTATGGAACCGTTTGAGCTTAGTTTCGTTTGGTTCTGGGGTTTCGACAATAATTTTTTTTTAAATATTTGCAACAATGCTACATTAATCCAACTAATGACGTGTTCAATTTTAGCTGTCACAAAATAACGTCGTCCAATCCCGTAATATTTTTTGCGCATCTCTTTGTTGAGTTCTCATAGATTTAAAATCACAGGAAGAGAAAGATAATGGGCTCACAATAATAAAGAGATGTTTCCAATTCAATTTCTCTAGACAAAAATAGTACTACGATAGAATAAGAGATTTGTGTAAAATTTAGGCCGATTTGATTAATTGGAATTGGGCTATAAGTTTGAGCTAAATTAATTAGTTAGCAAAAATATTTATAAAAAATAAAATAATTTGACTTATTTAAGATTAAAAAAATTAAGAATGTTCGATTCTTGGTCTAGAATCGAGAACCGAATCGAACTGAATTGAACTGAACCCATCAGTTATCAATTTAGATACCCGTTCGGTTACTTAATTTAAAAAGAACATATCAGTTCGATTCGGTTCAAGAGTTTCGTTCAATCCTATTTTTTTTATCAAAATTTACTAAAATTCATAGATTATTAGCCCATGTTTGAGCCATATTAAAATCTCATTTTCATTCTTCTACTCATTTTCAATCACATATTCTTTAATAATATATTATTTTCCATTACATCAATAACTTTTTCTTCTTTCTCAACCACACATTCTCCATCAATTTACTATCCCAAATTACATTCTTCAAAAATAATGTGGCCCAAACACACGTAGAAATTGCAGTGCAGGTCTTGGTGTCTAAGTTGACAAGACATTTAATTTCAACATCGTTTAAATATAATGGTTTTAACTATATTTGGTTGGGCAGAGCATTGGGTCAAGTTAGGTCAGTTTTGGACGTAACCCAAACCAACCGGACTTTGTCGATTTAGTCCAATTCGAAATCGATCCAAATGAATTAGATTTTAATATTTTTTGCTCAGTGTTTCAAGATAAAATTAAAGAATTAAATAGTTAATCGATTTGACATTTTGCCAACTGAACTTGAAATGAATTAAAGATTTTAATATTTTTTGCTTGGTGTTTCTGATATTTCTTAAAATAAAATAAAAAATAAAATAAAATGTGCAGTAACTACTAAAGCTAGTAAATAAAAATTGTAAGTGAACCAGTCTTGGAATTCATCTTAATAAATTCAACCAAACAAACAAGTTCCAGATGGAGAATTGAACATGAGAACCGCAAGGGATGGGAAAACAAATTATAGAGAACTTCACTATCGCCATGTGAAGAATGTCATGCTTGAGGGTTGCCACCGAATCTCCTACAAGAAAAAATATTCAAAAAATATTAAATAAATAAAGAAGGAATTCTTATATAATCTTATTACAGCAGCAAAACTGTTTACCGTAAGAGTGAAGATCGAGAGATAATAACTTTAAACTCTTCATTTCCCAAGTCTCTTTGTTCATCTTGAATTTGCTTAGCAGATTCTGTCACTGAATTTCTGCAGCCATGTACCTCTATAATCTGCAGTGTTTGAATCTGACCAAAGTTTGAAGGGATGCTCTTCAAATGGTGGCATTTTCGTAACATTAGTCGCTCAAGTATGGGGAAATGTTCACTAGAAGCACTCCATTGTGAAATTTGTATTCCATCTAGTTCCAAGTATTTGAGCTGCAGGAATTCACCTTCACTTGTCTCCCATTGTTTATGCTCAATGGCATCATCTTGTAACTTTAGAACCTCAAGGTTTTGCATCTAATCAAACCGGGACTTGTATTTGTCACATAACTCCGGTGGAAAGATACACTAAGGGATTCAAGCTGATTAAGGAAGTTCAGATTAGGATAGCGATATTGCTTCTTAGATGAATCCCAAATTAGTTTAAATTCGCATTTCAGTCTGCGAAGATGGGGTGAATAGCTCAAGATTTTCTCGTCATTCTCTTCAAAAATGAAAAGAAAAGAAACATTTTGTAAGTTATTCATTATGAAGCCCTCACCTTCAGATACTCGCATATGACAAGATTCATCGAATTGTGCACCACCACCAAAATGCAGATATCTTAACTTCACCATATTAAGAAGGAACTCAGGTATTTTAGCTGCTTCTTTGTTATCCACCAAAAGAAATTCTAGGTTGTCCAGGCAGGCTATAGATGATGGTGTACATGAAACTGCCAAGTACTTCAAGTGAATCAGCAGTCGAATTCCTATCAGATCATAATATTTCAAGTCTATGGCTGACATATTAAAGACCCTAAGAAGCTTCATGCTACAACAGACAAATGTGGAGGGATCAAGTGAATTGCCAAATAGAGGACGGACATGCAGGCCTGAAGGTCTCAGGGAAGATGGATTCAAGTATAAGTGGATGCTCGTGTGATTTTTCTCAGCTATTGACAATTGACTGGAGAACCCAACGCACCATCATCGAAACGTCAGCACCATGAACATGATTATAAGTTGTTAGTAGGCTAAAATGGAAATTGAAGAAATATGAAATAGAGAAGTAGAGAAAGAGAACTTACTCCTGGACAACCTTCAAAAAGTTTTCTTCTTCCGCTATTCTCAGGCACATCTCACGCAATAAATCATGCATATTACAAGCTTTGACTTGACCATTGGAGCTTCTATTGGCAACTAATACAAGGCTCCTACCAATGAGATCCATCAGATAGTCGTGGGCCACGTCTTCTAAGCTTTCGTTCTCTCTTTTCTCTATTAATCCTTCTGAAATCCATAGCGCTTTCAACTTTCTCACAGAGATCTCCATGTCTTCTTGAAATACTCCAAAGTACAGAAAACAAGGTTTCAAATGAACTGGTAAGTGCTTGTAACTAAGTTCAAGTATGTCCATGCACTTATTATTGTCTTCAGATATATGCAAACTTAAACTTGCTGCAACTTTTTGCCATGAGCTTTCTTTCTTCTCCATATTGGCAAGAATTGCAGCCACCACAACAACTGCAAGTGGTAGTCCCCAGCAATTTGTTGCGATCTGTTTTCCAAAGTCTACCAACTGTGGAGGGCATTGCTCTTTTTGGAATACCTTCTGCTGTAATAAATCCCAACATTCAGTTTCTGACAAGAAAGGAAGTTGATTAACAACAGCATGAGGTGAAGCTTCCAAACCCACATTTTCGAGCCGAGTAGTAAACATTATTCTACTTCCACATCTGTCATCTGGAAAATATCTCTTGAAATCATCCCACACATCTACATTCCAAATATCATCCATAACAATGAGGTATCTTATTCCCTTTAAACTTTTATAAAGCTCTTCTGCCAAGCGCTCTTCATCCATATTCGGAATAGCCTCTTTGCTAAGGTTGCTTACTGTTCTTAATAGGTCGATCAACATATTTCTCTTCTGATATGTTTGTGACACAACACACCAAGCACGCTTGTCGAAATAATCGACAATGTTGCTATCATTGTATAGTTTCTTTGCCAAAGTTGTCTTCCCAAGTCCAGGCATCCCAAAGATGGACAAAATTTGAAGGTGTTGTGGTCCTCGAACAAGTTGACATACTACTTTTGTAGTTTCCTGCTCGAATCCCACCACAATGTCTTCTAAAATGGGAGGTTTTGTGGCTTGAGGTGATACTTCTTCATTTGAATATCTTGCGACTTCTAGTACTCCAGTGTCATAACTCTTCATCATTTCTTCGACTGCAATCTTAATGAGCTTAATATTCTCCATGATATGAGAGAGTCTGAGGGCGAGATACCAGACAGGAGAAAATGAGTTGATTATTATGTATTCAACTTCATAGGCTATATCTCTAATTCTTATCATAATTTCTTGAAACTCTGTATGTTTCGGCATATTGACACCTCTAAGGAAGGATCGCAGGTCCAATAGCTCATCATGTATTGTTAAAAGTTGATCCTTCACCCCAACAACCCTGTCGGCCTTGTGATTCATTAGATCCTTGAGATCGTCAAGGAGTGAATCAACAATGAAAAGCGAAGCTACAACAGTCTTGGTAGGCATATCAGTCTGGATCTTCGAGACTGTTATGCAATGTTTTTCAATCTTGGTATTCAAGATCTCAAACTTTCGCAACAAATCAGAAAGTGATTGATCCATTTTTATCACTAGACCTGGATTCTCGGTGAAAAATAATGAGTGTAAGAAATTACCTACCTCGTTGACCACGGATTCTATATCTGTCAATATGTTCTTGGTTTCCTCCAACTCAGTGTCCTGTGATGGCGTATCTCCAAGAAAGGTGATAACAAATTTCAGCTCCATCCGAAGAGTTTCGTTTTGATCCTTGAAATCTGAATTTTTCCAATCTACCTTTTCCAAGATTTCAAGGAGAAAGTCGATAAAAACCACAAGAAGTTTGTTAATAGTGTTTGTAGTAGTACCTTTAGAGGACACTTTCGGCTTGGGGACTGCAAAGAATACGCGGAACTCTTGCATCACTGACACACACCATAAGATGAAGGATTCGACTTGGTGATAGGTGTAAAACAATCTCTCAGCAGACAGCACTAAATCATTTACTTGGTCATTCACTGCTGAATGACGCCCTGAAAAATCAATAACTTCTTCATTTTGGGAAAACAAATTTTGTATATAATTGATGACAATTGGAATGATTTGTCCTCGTGTATGAACTGTTTCGAGTTCTTCATTCGTGAGAAAATAATATTCCATGAGATCGATAACGTATTGACGATGTTGAAAAATAATTTCCAGAAAGTAATTGGAGGGAGCCATTTCACCCTTCTTCGAGATGAGGTGGGCGATAGGATGTATTTTGTTCTTTCAAATTTTCAATATCAGGCCAGTTGTGCAGTTTTCATTTTGAGGCATAAAACTGTATCTAAAACTAATTTCCAAAATTGACTTGTATAATTTATTCATAGGTAATTGGCATAAAATGACCCTATTGTTTGCTGGTTCTGCGTAAATCATTTTGATCTTTTCAATTTTGACATTTGGATTCTCAAATCGATCAATGCGCAAACTTTCTATTTCAGTCATTAAAGCCTTATAAAATAATGAATTTATCACTCTTTAAATTGATGATGATGATGAAATAATTACGGTTAGAATCTCAAATTTTTCAAAAGTGCTAATGATTCCCAATAAGAGATAATTACAACAGAGATACCAAACCTTTCATTTAATTGCAGACTTTGTCAAAACCTTCCATTTTTATAACCCACAATATCAAACCTTTTAAAAATTCATAGGTGAATATGAGTATCAAAGAATAAATACAAATGGGTAATTAAAGAATTGGTAAGGGTTTATTAGGGAAAGAAGAACAATTTGTGAGATTCTTGAATGACTTCCGCCTCGTCTTTGTTGTGGTTAAAAAAGGGATGGTTAGAGGATTGTTTCATAATTGGACATCTGTGATTTGTTAAGGAGTTTGGGGCCAGATTATTATTATTATTATTATTATTATTTTGTATTTGTAATGGTTCTTGGGATTTTTTGGTTCTTTTTTGCCAACTTTTGTGGTGGATTTGGGACTAGTGGTGGTGCATATGGTGGTTAATTTTGAGACGATAGCGACTAGGTGGGTGTGATTTTAGTTTTGGGATGAAAGGATTGGGGAATAAGGAGATGGGGTGGATGGTTGTGGTTTTCCAATTTTGATTTTAATAGAGAATGTGCTTTGTAAAAAAAATTCCCTTATTTTATTTGGGGAAATTATAAAATATTTCATTTCTAGAGTCAACTAACGAATTTTAGGGTCAAACAAATGGGATCTGTCTGATTGGACTTCACCTGCGAATTTTTGAAAGATTTGATATTGTGGGTATCACAAATGAAAAGTTTAGACAAAATCTGCTACTAGATGAAATGTTTGGTACCATTGTTGTAACTATCCCTTAAAATAATTTAAAATATATTAAAACTTCCAATCCCTCCAATCTAATGTTCCAAATTGTACCCATTGCTCACTAACGCAAACTGATTTTCTTCATTAGTTCAATCTGAATAATCCTCTTAATTCTACATGAAATTTAAGCATAATCGTAGATTCACACACGCTGGGATCTATTATCCTTTATTCATTCTATCTTACATATGGATAAGTTGGAATAATCGGTTAATAAATACCAAATAGACAACAATATTAATTATATACCAAATACTTTTTATTCTAAAAAGTAAGAGTCAATTTTCTACTAATGATGCTTTTTACTTTTTAATTAATTTCTACTTTTTATCAAAAATAAAAAAATATTAGGCTTTTACTTCAAACAATTCGACATAATAAAAGAGCATACGAAATTTCTGAGCTCAATGCTCACTACCACATTTATTTAAAATTATGTATGTGTAAGCTATTTATAGCATCGCCTACACAAGAAAGGGGAGTGTTAAAGACAATAATTTAAATTTTATCCTTATGAATGTATTCTACCAATTTATATTTTAAGATATAGTTCAACAGCATACATTTTCCATTTGAATATTGTTACGCCTCGCCTCCGAGGCTCAGAGTAAAGGTGCCGCGTGATAAGCCACATAGGTAGAAAGTCAAAGGAAGATTCACAATATCAAAGTATAAAGAAATCAAACAAGGTCGAAGTCCTCCCATCAAACGGCCGAATTCCATGTTGAGCTGCTGCCTCAAGGACACTACAATTTAGGATGGAGCTCTTCGTGGCTCTCAAAATCGTCTGAAGCCCATGATGCTGATGCTGATGCTGATGTTGTTTGCTGTAATATATTTGAAGATCTCTTAGAAGCGATTGATGTAACACTTTTAATAAAGTTTGGTGATATGTCAGTCTATTGTATAGAACGGCTGACCCCTTATCAATGTATTAAATATAAGAATAAATAGTGATACGAAGCCTCAATTCAAGAGATGAGGCCACCTAGTCTGGATCCAATAATCATAACGTAGGCCAAGGCAGTATAATAGGTTCTCTTGGTAATTTAGAGGGGTTGGAATTTAGAACAATCATACATTCGAAATATAAACTTGAACTCTCAAGAAATTCATTCAAACACTTGGTTGAATATTCTTTCATCTTCTTTACAAGTTTGCTGAACAAAAATTTCCATATACAATATAGAGACTTCTATGCACATTTTTATCTATCGTTCCACATATTCCTATTTGATACGACATAGATTATTATGGTTTTCCACCCAGTGATCGTTGTTAGCACTGTTGCCGTTGTTTCACTCACCGGAACTTGAACAATTTTGTCTCTCACCGCAAAGTATCTTCCGCGTTCTTTTTCTCCGTTCAACGCTTACATGACACGTGACAACAACAGGGCAAAGACGCTAAAAAGTTTCTTGTCCCGTTTCACTAACAAAATAACCTACTACATGCAAATCACAGATAGATAAGCATTGAATGCCTTAAAAGGAGGTTTGTACATGAACTCTCTCTTTTGGAGAGACGTACAGAACAAGGACCCTGCTACCTATGATAGCTTATTAGAAATGACAAGGCGGTAAATCCTCAATGAAAAATTGAGGGATCATAGAAATAGGGCCAGCCAGAGACTTCCCCCTCCACAGATGCAAAGAGGAAAATGTCCTACCTCCCATTTGATGGATCACCAAGCACCCCTCAACCATGGACAAATGCTAGCTGCAGCAACACTTAACGCAGTACCCACTTTGGCTTATGAGAAGGTAAACCCTTGTGTTGAAATGCACTAGCATTAGCCCTACCAAAGGTACCTACAAAGGGAAAGAGGTAGAGGATGAGACTCTGAACCTAGGATAGGGATGAAGCACCCAGCTACTGTACTTGCCATCAATCCCATAGCCACCGCACGAAGAACTGCTGGGATGTCACAAGACACTCTTGCAACACCAACCAAGGAAGAGGCAGGTGCTTGAAGAAGAGATGCTCCTTCCAGGCAAAACCAATCGTATGGGAATGATAAGCCATGATACCCCAATAGAAAAGACCACTAAGGGGGAGGGATAATGATACAAAAAGACCCAAGGAAGGACAAAGGCAAAGATAACGCCCCCCAACAAACAATGGCCAAAAACCCATAAAAGGAATTGACACAATCATTGGAGGCCCACATATTAGGGGAGAGTCTAGGAACTCACAAAGAATTATGCTAGAGAATTAAATGACCCTCATATGACGAGTTTCATAGTGAACCAATCCTCCATTGGAAGAGCAATTCCACCAATCACATTCACTCAAGATAATGCAGTAGGAGTAATTATCACACTGTGATGCCCTAGTGGTAAGCCTGTTGTGGCCCGAAATTGCCTAAGAAGAATGTTAGTGGATAATAGCAGCTCAGGCAACATCATTTTTGGAACTATTTTTGACAAGATGAAAGTTGACCACGATTTGACTTCAATGAGTTCCCCCTTGTATGGCTTTAAGGGACATAACATCATTTCAAGGGGTAAAATCACTCTAGCAATAGAGATGGGGACTGCACCATTGACCGCTCACCACTTCATGGAATCTCTAGTGGTTGACAATTATTGTACTTATCATGGAGTACTTGGAAGACCAGCCTTAAAAGAACTATTGGCTATCACATCCATTCATCGCTTGTGTATGAAATTCCCAACGGATAATGGCATTGCCACTATCCGAGGTGACCAACGAAGAGCAAGGGAATGTTACTCGAACTTCCTAAAGAAAGCTGAACCAAGAACTATCACACCATTATTACAGACCTTGACATGAACGACGCTCCTAAATAAGAGAAAACCCTTGAACAAGGGGAAGCCATTAAGATGACCGATGCTCGTGAAGAAGGGGACATCCCTGGTGTCACAGGAACCTCTGCAGAAGAGGCTATTTACAAAAAGCGGACCCACCCACCCCCCTCGAAGAAGGGAGGGCTACTGAAGAAGCACCTAATTTGGAGGGACTAGATCCTCACATCATTGACTGCGACCTCAAATAGAGGAGCTGGATAACTTCCCAATAGACCCACGGGATCCTTCAAGATACTTGCAGACGGGAAGAAACTTGCCCATAGAAACAAAGAAGGAATTGAGAAGTTTTTTGTTAAAAAATCTTGATGTCTTCGCCTGGAAACATGGCGACATGGTAGGCATCGATCCAAAAATCTGTTACAACCATCTAAACATAGATCCAAAGTTTGCCATGCATAGGCAGAAGAAAAGAGCTCTCAATCCTAAAAGATATGAGGCTCTAAAGGAGGAAGTTAAGAAGCTAATCAACAATAGGTTTATCTGGGAGTCAGTGTAGCCTAAATGGGTAACTCGGTGTTGGTCAAAAAGCATAATGGAAAGTGAAGGGTTTGCATAAACTTTTCAAATTTAAACCAGGCTTGTCCAAATTATAGTTTTCTGCTTCCCAGAATAGACCAACTTGTGGACTCAACCCGGACACGAACTTTTTAGCTTCATGGATACATATTATGTTTACAACCAAATCCCCATGTCCCCAACAGATGAGGAGCACACCTCCTTCATCACAGACAAGGGTCTTTATTGCTACAAGGTCATGCCCTACGGGTTGAAAAAACTTTTTATCTCAATTTATTTTACAATCCAAAGTTCATGCATTATATAAATAATCATGCTGAGACTTGGGGACTATTGTTACTCCTCGCCTCCGAGAGAGTTAAGGTGCCACGTGATAAGCCACGTAGGTAGAAAGTCAACAAGAAAGTCAAATGAAGATTTACCAGGTCAAAGTATGAAGAAATCAAACAATGTCGAAGTCCTCCCATCAAACAGCCGAAGTCTATGTTCAGCCACTGTCTCAAGAACGAAACACTACAACTTAGGATGAGGCTCTCAAAAACTTCCGAAGCCCATGATACTGACGTTGTTTGCTGCAATAGATTTGGATATCTCTTAGAAGCGATTGAAGTAACACTTTTAATAAAGTTTGTCAGTATGTCGGCCTATTGTAGATAACGACTAATTTCTTATCAATGTATTAAATGTATGAATAGATAGTGATGTGAAACACCAATTCAGGAGATGAGCTCACGTGGTTCTTATCCAACAATCAGAACATCGGTCAAGACAGTATAAATATGTTCTCTTTGTAAATAAGAGGGGTTGGAATTTAGAATAATCATACATTCGAAATATAAACTTGAACTCTCAAGAAATTCAATCAAACACTTGGTTGAATATTCTTTCATCTTCTTTACAAATTTGCTGAACACAAATTTTCATATACAATATAGATCTATGCACATTTTATCTATCCTTCCACATATTCTTATTTGTTATGACATAGATTATTCTAATTTTCCACCCGGTGATCCTTGTTAGCATGGTTACCGTTATTTCAGGCGCTAGAGCTTGAACGATTTTGTCTCTAGCCGCAAAGTACCTCCCGCGTCCTTTTTCTCCATGCTACCACCATTAATCCAGTAGGAACGCGTCGAAATCGTACTTGACTTGGCGTAAGTGAGTCCGACATCTGTTAAGTTCATTTTTTGAGGTCAACATATATAATCACTCAACTTCAATTTACTTTCATTGGCAGCCACTCCGTTAGCCTCTCTCACTAAAACTTAATGCGAGAATCCCACCCGAACGTCAAAAATTGACACCAATGTGATGGGTCTTATGTGACCCATAAATGCGCTTCTTAATCATGTCATTGCTATAAAATTTTAAAATAAAGCATAACTACAAATCGACAATAATTCATCCAGCAAGCATACTCTAGAATTCTATCCGTCCTCTATACTAAGTGGTTCAAAAGTATTATCGATGTTACTCCTAAAAACTGGCATCCTACTTCAATTTCGGTGTTGGCCCTCGTTATTAGAACTTATTATTACAATTCCACATGAATGTCATAAATTGATAACAATGTGATGAGTATAATGTTGGCATGTAAATTTTGCTACCTAATCATATGAAGGTTGTAAAAATTGAGTGTAGATTGTGATTAAATGATGCATACGTAGACCTTTATTTATCCTCAATTACAAAATTTTACATCTACGACAAACATTATTACATGGCATATGTTATTTAGAAACATCTAGTGACCATATCTAATTATGCTTTCTCAATTATTATTAAACAACTTGTAATTTGGGTTTTATTTTCCAAAATTTTAGACCATAATTTAATTAAAAATTAAGACTTGATTGATAAATATTATAAATCTTATGCAAATGAAATATATGGTTTACTTTTTATGATGATATATATAAATGCAGGTAGATGTAAAGATGACAAAAAATGATGTGGCATTCTTGATTTACAATTTAAGAGTTGATGGATAAATATTACAAATTTTATGCTAATCAAGTTAAGATTCGTCTTAATCGCATGTGATGGGGGCAAATCAACATGGCTAATTTAATTTACTCAATGAGCGTCGTTTTTTTGCCAATAAAATAATATACGGTATACTCTTATGATAATATATAGAAATGCAAGTAGATGTATTGATGATAAACATAATTAATAAAATAAACCTTTGTAGTCAAATCAAATTTAATATTTATTAAATTATTGGAAGCGTGAACCATTTGTTTTTCTTTCACACATAATATAAAGAATTGTTCGTTTTTTTCTTTCATACGTATTATAGAAAATATTTTATTTTTTCTTTCTCTAATGAGGTAGACGTTTAGAAAACCTTGAGGATTCAACAAGGGTCGGCTTTGAGGTTTTGAAGTTTCAAAACAAATTTTATATAAGGCCTTTGATAAATAGTTGAAAAATAAATTACGTACAAAGACTATAAATAAGTTTTGTATATTAAAAAAAAAATTAAAATAACATTATAAAAATGTTGGGCTACATTATAAAAATTAAATTAAATTAAGTGTTCAGTCTTCCAAAAAGAATTGACCTTAGAAAATTTACATTATAAAATGTTGGGCCAGCTTTAAGAAATAAATAAAAAATTGAGCCATAATATTTTTGCACCCTCATATGTTTGGTACCCGAGGCGGCCTAATTGCATTCTTATTAAAAGTTCATATTGATTCTTGTTTATTCATAAAATGCAGGTTGTTGAATATCTACATCGCTATCGGACATGGGGGAACATTTAACCTTCTTGATGTTCAGGAATATGTGAATAGGTTACGATTTTATCCAATCAGTTTGTATCTTATAGAAGTGATATATCTAGAGTTTCGAACATACTAGAACTCATTATATACTAACTTTATTTAAAAGTAGTCTTAATTCGAATCACATTGATTTGACTCTGCCTATGTTTTTCCACTTCAACTCTCAATTTTTCATAAACCATTTATTAGCTTGAAGTGATGACCAATATTTCATCTTCTCTTTAAGTATAGAGTATCATAGACTTCTTCGATGGTGAGAGTATCACTACTATATAAAATCATGTTTCTAAAAGACGTGTATAAAGCGGGCAAGAACACAATAAAATCAATCCAAAATCTTCTTCTTCATATTTGACAAGGTCTACAAATCAGCGAATATTTCCTTAAAAGCAGCTAATTGATTTCCAAGAGATGTACATTATGTCATATAATAAGAACATAGACATTGTTTCGGATGTAATTTGTTGGTAAGACTTTTCATTATGCATAATTGCTCCAATTTTAACCATAATGCAGCGGCTGACTTGTTTTTCCTGCAGAGTCCAAGTTGTGGCATCATGTCAAATCCTAACAACGCGTCGTCCAAATCCATCTGAGTTAGTATTGTTCACATCTTTACCTGCCACGAAGAGAATCTTTTACAGCGATCTAATAGCTGAATATTATACTTTATTGTTGCTATTACGAAAAATCAAGTTGAGTTCTTAACGTGATAAAAACCTCGATCTTCCCAAAAATTTCAAAACCAGAATCTTTGATACTAATTTGTTGTGAAGCAATGATGATACTGGATTGATCTAATCATACTTTGTTGGAGAAATAAGAGATTGTAGCCACGATATGAAGTAAAGATCACAAAGACATAAGAGCAATGTAATTTGCAGAGTAAATGAGATTTTATTATAATATGGAAAAAAAATAGAAAAAATTGTATTTACAACTTTCTCTAACTTAATTTAAAATACAATGGAAACCTAAATATATATAGGGGACATCCATAACTCTAATCTTGATGTTGTAGAAGGAAAATGATGCTAAAATCGAGTGTAAAACGAGAAATGGAGTTGGGCTCGAAAAAGTAGCGACGCTCGAGCACTAGGTGAGAGACTAGCTCGCGACGCACGCCACTCGAGCCGTGGTTGAGCAGTAGTCGAGCGGCAAGGCCAGCTCTAGGGCGCTACCCATATGGCGCCAATGCGTGTCTTGAGAAAATCTTTGCTCCTTTGCTCAATTTGATGCCCAAAAATTCCCTTATTCATATCTTGACATCTTTAAGTTCAACAAAAATTCTAATTCTCAATTTGGACTTCCAAATAGAATTTCAACAAGAATTTGCCAAATATACTTCGAATATGATTTCAAATAAAATTCTTCTTAAGTCAATTTCAATTAAAATTTGCAATAATCTTCCAAATAAAATTCGAGTCACGCCCTAGTTCTAACAAATACAAATGGTGGAAGAAATTTTCCCAGTTTGATGCTCAAAGATTAAGTACAATTGATGGTTTGGACTCACAAATAGCCCATACCCAAAAAAAAATTTGTTGTAAAGCCTCATCTTAATTGGAAGTAAAACAATTTTTTCAAACAATTCACCGAGCACTTTGTAGGCATATGCAAGAACACAAGAAAAGAGTAGAGTTTAGTAGATGTATATATTAAGAAATTAAAAGATAGATT
>CAIGRQ010270626.1:0-14824 GCA_903798375.1 Fraxinus sp. D2006-0159 | reverse complement strand
GAAATTGTGTAAAGTAAAAACCTTATATATGTATTGTTCCCTTGTAAATTTGTAATGTCCACTTGCCAAGTCCGTGCACTCTGACCGCCTTTCGCCCACTCTTATCTAGTTGTACAAGAACAAAATTGAAAGCCCAAATTTCAAGATATAACCTTTTTACGGAAACTTACAAAAATAGCCTTTAAATTAGGACATTTTGAAAAATCATATGAAAAGTGTTTTGAAAGTAAAAAATACTGTACAAATGAAGTGAGACTTCTAAATGATCTATTTGAAAGATTAAATTATCTATGTTTTCATGGCATTAAATATGGAAAAAATTCAATAAATGACAAAAATTCACACAAGGCAAAAAAATAAAAAAAAAAAATTGAAAAACGCTGATCTAAACCTTAGAATAGATCCAATAAAAACATAACTTTATTTTAGGAACAAACACCAACAAAAATAAAAAAGTGACAGAAATTCAAAAAAAGTGACATCTTCTAAAAAACGAGAAAACGCTTTAAAAAGTAAGTAACAACAATCAAAACCTTAGAATAACTTTATTTTAGAAACACGGCATCTTATAAGTTAAAAGTGACAGAAATTTAAAAAAGTGAAAAACAAAAATAATAAATAATACATTTAGGGGATGGTTGATTTTCTTCTACATGTTGTCTATTTGTGATTATACTTCACTTGCATTAACTAAACATTGAACATAAGTTTATTCTAGGAATACAAAAACCTATAAGATGGAAGTGATAGAAATTCAAAAAAAAAAATGATAAATTCAAAAAAGTGACAAATGTATGCTCATGCAAATAATTAATAATCACCCTACTATATGCACGTGAAATGCATGAACCTTCACATATAGTTATATATGAAATCATGCATTGCCATTGATATGCATTGCCTAACTGATATACGTCCTATCATCTTCCACCCCCACTGAAAAACCATCATGTACAACGTCAATATGTTAACTGAAATTGTCGTACTTTTCAAATTTCTTTTTCTCTTGCTAGTCTGTTTCTATATGCACATAATTAATGTTAAGAAATTTTGACTTGCAGATCCCGGACAACGGACCCTGGAATTACAATTTTATGGGAGTTAAAACACAATGCTAGCATGGAGTGAAACTTGGAGCACCTCGGGAGTTTTATCACGAGGACCATAGGCCGATTTTCCTTTTTCCACTCTTTCAGCTGTAGCAAGAAAATTTTCACGGAGTACAAATTCTTGTTTCACATTGAAGTCCCAAAAAGAACTGGTGACTTCATCTATGGAGGAATGGAATGTCAGAGATTTATGGTACTTGCATTAGTTCTTATAATCTTGATGGAAGAGAAGAAAAAATTTGTTCCAAGTGTTTGAATATGGTTAGTATATAAAATATGTGTCAATATTATTATTGCTTTTGAGATCGAACTAGGGATTTAAGGCCAGTTCCAGCCAAGAATATGCAAGGCCGGCATGGCTCATATGGACCTTCCAGTTTCTAATGGGGAAATGGTCGAGAAATCTCACTTTTATGGAGGTGATACACCGACACAGACTTGACAGATAATCTAACACGACCATGAAGATCACAAGATTTCATCAGAAAACCTATTTTGACACATTTTTGCAGATAAAAAAGAAAGGATGAACAAACAACAATCCATCGCAGTAGCAGAGTTTTGATTACCATATACACAATAAACAATCCGACCTAAAAACTAATGGGGCAGCATTGTAATTGTTCGTGACCAACAGCACAAGTCACTGCAGTGTACATGTTATTTCAAAACGTCTCAAGATCTGTGATCATTTTGCCCACTCAATCTTCAAATATGTAGTCTAAATCAAGAAATATGAGAAAATGTTTGATGCAACGCCCATTAATTTAATAAGCATTCATGTACCTGTATTTCCTGGGGAAAATTATTTTTTCCGTAAGGAAGGCTAGCTGTAGATTAAGATTATGCAGCTAGGACTTTGTATTTTCAATTTCTTCTTTTGGTTCTTTTTCCTCTGAGAAGAAATCAGGGCTGTCTTCAGCACCTGAGTCTGTAGCTGCAATGATCTTGAACATTTCATCGTTTTCCAGATTGGCAATCTTTTCATTGTCTCCTTTAAGTAATTCGACGACTTCCAGCATAGTTGGTCTCTTCTCTGGTCGGTTATGAGCACAGACTAGCCCAACAAAGACAAGCCTTTTCAGTTCTTCTTCAACATACTCTCCCTCAAGCCTTGGGTCTGCAAGTTCATCAAGTTTTTTCTTGCATGCCAGTGGTAGAGCCCAATCTGTAATCGCCCGCTTCATCGTTGAACTGAGCTTCTCCAGAGGTTTCTTGCCACTAGCAATCTCGAGCAAAAGAATGCCGAAGCTGTAAACATCACAGCTCTCCGATGCCTTACCTAACATTGCATATTCTGGAGCAAGATAGCCGAAAGTACCTTTAACTTTAGTGGTTACATGTGTTGCTCCATCAGGTATAAATTTTGCAAAACCAAAATCAGCAACCTGGGCTTGAAAATCTCCATCTAGCAACACGTTGCTAGCTTTAATGTCTCGATGGATTATGTGTGGGGTTGCATGGTGGTGTAGATAGCTAGAACACAACAAAATGTTATATCAAACAAGAAAAAGGGATAGAAGAGGGGAGAAAATGCATATAGTACTCACGCAATGCCCTCAGCAGCTCCAACGGCAATTTTCATCCGTCGATTCCAATCAAGTTGGCATTCAGAAGAATGTTGCCCATGAAGATGAGAAAGTAGGCTCAGATTAGCCATGAAATCATACACAATCAGACGCTCTTGCCCTTCTGCACAATAGCCACGTAATGTTAGCAAGTTCTTGTGCCGTACACGAGCCAGTACCTCGACTTCAATGGAAAATTCCATCTCTGCTTTGTTACTCCAAGACTTTAACCTTTTAACGGCTATCTGCAAAACTATCCGTCAGAAAGAAATCTAGCCTCTATTTGGTGTAGATTAAAATCAAAATTTTAGTAAATTTTGATAAAAGTTGATGAAATGTGAGGTTAAAAAGTTGTGGGACCTATTAAAATCTGAATTTTAATCACTAACAAACTGGGGCCTAGTGTCTAGAATAGGACAAAGCTGGACTTAGCGTAGCCTACTCACAGATAGGAAATGTTTCAGCAATATCTGCTTAGCTATGGCATAAAATGAGGGTGCTAAAATGAGAAGAAAGTAAGACTGAAGATAACTGCAAAATGTGCCATTTTAGACAGCAACCAACTTTATACTTCCGTTCGCAAAGGAAGCAAGAATATTATATTGACAAGTTTTCCAAGTGGAAAATTTATGCATGCCCCATTTTGTCCAGTCATGGATCTGTACCACCTTGATGATGGCAAAATACAATATCAAAATGTTTCAAACCCCAAAAATTTTAACACTATGAGACAATGTAGAAGTATTATGCACTGGTGGATTGATGGCATCCTTTTTAGATCACTAATGAATACTTGAAACAAAATGAACACGGCTGGAGAAGTGTTAATAGGTGCTTCAAAATTCAACCTTTGATTTAGTTTAGAACCTACACTGTAAATGTGCATATGACTATGGCCAACGTGGTTGAAGGGTGGAACTAAAAGGGGGCCATAAGTTTTAATGTCAAAGAGAAGGGAAAATTCATCTGGAAAATTTGACTTCTGTATAAGGCATCGATTTAAGTATTAGGGTGTGGGAAAATCACTCCCTCAGCAAATGGAACGATGAAATAGTCAACGTGAAAGGTAATGTAAACATAAAAGTCTTATTATAGTAGATTAAGCATACAACTTACACGTAGAGGTAACGAACGCACTGCTCCTCACCTACCAATATTATTAACAAAGAGGCAATTAAGAGGACCAAGGAAAGCCAATCAGGTAATCTGTTGATAAACCTCACTACAGATATTTTTAACCTTCAAAGAGTATATATTTGAGGTGGAGGTGACATCAATTGATGATAAACTAATGGAATGATAACTCGGGTGGTTTGGTCACGTTTTGCATTGACTTAAAGAGGCTACCATACATAAGAGTGACTTGATTTCAATAGTATATTAGAAGAGAAAGTGGGAGATCAAAACTGACATGGCGTGTTTCAGTTGCGAAGGATTTAGTTGTTTTAGATCTTCCAGTGGAAGTAGTAATTAGCAGAACACAACGGTGAAAACAGGATTCATACAGATGAATTCCAGTTTATTGGGAATAAGAATTAGCATGTTGTTGTTTTCATACAAAATATACACAAGATCATAATGTCACTTGTCCTTGGGAATGAAATATGATATGAATTGGCACGAACATAATTATAGAAGGATTACTATGGATTCAAGCTATTCAATTTTTAGTTTCACACCCTCAAATTAATGTAACCAAAGAGGAATTCGAAGCAACAAAGCAATTCCTATGCGAAAATGTTAGTTATCTTATCCAAAATAAGCCCCTATTTGACGGTCTTATAAAGAGAAATTGGGGAAAAATAATGTTTTGAATAGTGATTTTTTGGAGAATGTGTGGTTAAAAAGTAGAGAAAAGTTATGGGTTTACGTTCAAAATATTTTATTGTGTGAATGTGTGAATAATAATGAATATGAAAAACAGAAAGTTTTAATTTAAAGAGAGTCAAACAGGTACTAAGTGAAATGCAACCCATGAGTGCATTACGGCACACAACGATCATACATGGTATATCAATACTTAAGGAAATCAACTTAACCTTGTATCAACATCAAATCTTAATCGACGTCCAACTGTTAGTAACAAGTCAACATGCAATTCTGAATTTACCAAATATAGATTTTACCCTCACCAGTAAACTCATTCACCTAACCTGCCCCTACTAAATAACATCAACCTAGTATGCCAGTAATTGTTTCTCATTCATTTTGCTTCATTTATCATTAAACTATCCTAAGAATAAACATACTGGGCATGCGTGGTAAGGACATTCTACCTTATCAAACAATCCAAAAAGGAATTAAAAGTTTCAACCAAATAAATGATAGGAAAAGTATTTTAAAATTACTTGGGAACCATCCCACAGCTGTCCCCAATAAACACTGCCAAATGCACCTTCCCCAAGCTTGTTATCATAGTTAAAATTGTTGGTAGCCAATTGCAGTTCCTTCAGAGAAAAAATCCTCCATGTTGTCTCCTTTTTCCCTTGCTTTTTCCTGTACAAAATTCAAAATCCCACTAACCACATTTCCAAAACATTATTTCAAAAAATAAAATGAAAAACAAGCACCGTTACTTTTGCTGAAAAATTACATAACCCCCCAAGTTTGACCCGACCTATTGAGTATTGGTTCCATCTTGGTGGCTCGTTTAAGCACATCAATCTTAGAATCCGACCGCTCTTTTTACATAAACACAAACCCCAACCCTTTCAAACATAAGAAGAAACAGAGGCACATACCGATCTGAATTCTTAACACAACAAAACATGGAGCAAAAAGCCATAGTCTTTCGAACAACCCACTAGGGGAAACCCTCTTTTTCTGCAAAAGTTCAGATGGATTCGTAATAGATAATAAAAGCAGCCATCAAAATTTTCCTTCTACCATAAACCCATCACTGTAACAGCTTTCTCCAGTGAATTTTCTGTCAAACTACTCACTTATATAAGAATCTTCACACTTGTGATGGAAGCCAGTGTTATAACTGTGAACAAATTAAAGCTGTACATAGGGAATATTAATTAATATCAATGAGAGTAAAAAGGAAAAAGGAAAAAAATAAGGGGAAAAAAAGGTTTTGTTAGGAAATGTGAAACGTAAGTTTTAAATTTTTAATAGAATATGACAGCGGATGTGTCGGTGTCTGCGTGCGACTTTGAATGTTGGGTCGCTGTTCTTCCGTTTCAATTTTCAAACCCATATTTGGAGGCATTGGCCCATTCTACAATTATTTTGTTTACTCTGTCAAACGTTTGTTAGGAAAACATACAATCATTGTTTGAATAATGTTATTCGCAGTAAAAATTATTGATATACAATTATTTTATTGAATAATGTGTAGTTAAAAATAAATTTAAAAAAAAATAGCTTTTTATAGAATGGGACTCAAACATGGGTTTAACCTGCACTTTACCCACGGAGTCTTAAAATTGCCTTCTGAGTTCATTTCGGTCTTTTTAGAGTGCGTCTAGTTTGCTGCTTTCAATTTTCAATTTTGCAATAAGCCCAAAACTTATTTGATATGGTATCTCTAAAAATCTATTTTCGAATAACATAAAATTGAAAACACATTTTTGACATTTTAATGGTTTTAGTAAAAACTTTGAAAACAAATATATTTTTATTTAAATAAAATTCTAACAATTAAAAATTCCGGAAAAAAAAATATAAATTCAAAAAAAATTGATAAATTCCAAAAAAAATAATATATTTTTGAAAAAGTAATATAAAATATAGAAAAAATTAAATTATGAGAAATCCATGAAAAATAAAAACAGTTCAAAATATTAATGATTATTTACATAAAAATTAAATGAACACAAATAAAAAAAAAAATCTCAGCTCACTTTATTAATTTTTTTTTTTTAATTTCCTATGGTTTTCCAACTCAATTTTTTTTTTTAGCGAGGCTTTTTTTTTTTTGTAAGATTCGCTAACTTTAAATTGTATATATTAATTGAATATATATTAATATAAAATTGTTATATTTTACTGAATAATCAAATTTCATGAAACAAAGTATGTGTTTGTTTATCATTATTTCAATTTTTTTTTTTCTAAAACTAAATTTTAGTCACATTATCACAATAAAATATTTTGCACACAAATTTAAATCTTTTTCTTACTTTTTAGTCATACATTATCAAAAAATCATAATTTCAAAATTTATTTTTATTAATTTTTCAAAATTTCAGACCTAGCGTGTTTTCTAGGTTTTTGTTTTTAGAAACAATTTTTCAAGATTACCAACCAATTATGTAATGGCCCGAAAATTTTAAAATAAAATTTTATGTGTTTTATATAATCTATTTTTAATATTTTGAAAAAAAAAATGAAGACTAAAATTAAATAGGTTTTAAATTCCTATCTTATTTGAGCCAAAAATTATGTATCGATAGAGTGATAAATGTTGATTTTGATAATCATAATCTTTTCGTGATTTGGATATAGTTTGATTGCAATCTTAATTTGATAAAGTTTAAAAGTAATCATAATTCTATTATTTGAAATCAATTCTTATCCAAATTCCTTATATACATTTTTTTAAATTTTAGTTGCATACAAACTCAATTGAACTATAAATACGGTAGAAATTCTCATTATTTCACCACAGAAAATAAAGAGTCACAGTAGAGAGAGAATGAGATGAAAAAATATAGAAAAATAGAAGATTTTTTACGTGCAAGATTTTATTCTTTCCAACATTTTAAAAATCAAGATAATATACTTTTATATAAGTTGTTCATTTCCTTATACTTTTATTATTATATTCAGTAATTTATGTATGAATTGTCAGTGAATATTCAGGTTCTTAATTAAGAGATATGAGATCTTACGAGCATTTAAGATGATATAAGATGGGTGTGTCGTTTGATCACCAATATACTCCATAAAAAAAGAGTAGTATGAAATGTTTATTTTATTGTTATATAATTGTGTAAGAAAACTGTACGTATTTTATTGTGTATTTTTAAATACTCACTCTTACAAAAAATTTCATGCTAGTTCGGATCGATTGAAACAGTGTCATGAAGTTTATTTTTTTTCCTTAAAATTATTAGACATTTTTATTTGTTCAAAGCCAGTTATTTAATTTGTAATTATGTTATTTTCTTAACGATACAATTTTCATATTTAGTTTAAATTTTTAGATATTCCAGTTATATTTTTATTAAATAATATTATTTTATCGTTCCGCCTTTGATACAAAAAAATAATTATTTTTTTGTAACACTCTAGTGTTTTTGAAAATTCGGCGCGTTACAAAATTTTCTTTTAAAAATCTTAAAACAAACCATCAAAATAGAAATTTGAAAATGAATTTAAAACTCATAAATGAAATACAAATCAAACGGACCCTTAAATTTTGATAAGTGTAATTAGAACATAATGTCCACACATCTCACTATTATTGTGAAAAGAATGATCTTTCATTTTTTTTGCATCTTCACTTTTATTTCTACTCTTTTATTGTGCAAAATGTCATTTTCATCTATTTTCTCAATTAAAATTTATAAAATGACAAATACCATTCTATTTAAATAAAATAAAATAAAAAACCGATTACAACCATAGTCTAATTTTTTTTTTAAAAAAAAGTGCAAATGGCAATTAACATATAAAGTTCATACCATTAACTATTATTGCGAAAAACGTCCATACATTTATTTTATTTTTATTTTTGACATTTTCACTCTTAATTACACATTTGATTGCGTAAAACCATTATTTCTATCATTTTCATTCAATTTCTCAATAAAATTTTACGAAATGATGAATATACCATCTTATTTAAACAATAAAAAAGGTTTTTTTTTTTTTTTTATTTCTAGTTTTAAATGGGACTCCTTTGAACATTTAAATTTTTTTTAAAAAAATAAATCTAATCTTTTAATAATTTAATTTGGACTCGTTTGCACTTAAAAAAAACAATTTCTAAATTTTTAATAATTTATTTGAGACTCGTTTGCATTTTTTTTAAAAAAAAAATTATAATTTTGTAATAATTTATTTAGAACTCATTTGCACTTTTTTTTTTAAAGGGACAATAGTTGCAATTATTTTTTTAGTTTTTTTTATTTAAATAGGATGTCATAGTCATCATTTCACAAATTTCAATTGAAAAAATTGAAGAAAATAATCTTTTGCACAATGAAATGTAGAAATAAGGGCGAAAATATCAAAAAGTGACAAACAATAGTGTTTTCCACAATAATAGTGACAGGTGGACACGTTATGCGTTGATTACCATTTTAATAAAATTGTCGTGCGGAGTAAAAATAAATAAGAGCAATTGAAAAACATATAAACTAACTGTTCATTTGAATGAAAAGTTTTAGAACCATTTGATTCTGCTTTAAAGTAAAAGTAGTGTACTATAAAGCGTAAAGAGTGGTGAAGCGTGGAGGTCAAGCTTCGACATAGACATAAAAATATTTTTTTATTTTAATATTTTTTTTAAATCAATCTTAATATTATTTTATAATTAAAGAAAAAAAAGTGTTAAAAAAGTAAAAAAGTAAAAAAGTGCGCCCAAAAGCGACTAGATGCGAATAAATAAATAGGGCACAAGGTGGGGCGTTTTGCACCCGTGCCTAAGCACCGCTTTTTAGAAAACTAATTTCTGTATACAATCTATGTGCATGCTCAAAAGATTTTTTATTTTTTTTTGAATTAAGCTAGTTTTTGGAAAAAAATCTTTGTTATTGATTTTGTTTTTTAAATGAATGGATATAACGTCCTTCAACTCACATATTGCTAACCAAACTGTACAAGTAAAATGATTCAAGATTTTTTCTGGGGATTAATTAGGTTATAAATTAAACAATCACACTATATGTACATTATTTTTGACATCATAATTAATAATTTAATACTCTACCAAGTGGCTTAATCTACACAAATGATTTTGAATTTGAAAATTTCAACACTGCACTACCCCTCCACATAGGAGGATGTCACCTTGGATGTACACTCCTAAATTTAGGGCCCGTTCGGTAGATGTTAAAATGATTAAAATTAAAAAATTAGTCGTTGTTGATTTTTATTAGACGAATGAAATCCAATAACGACTATATTTTCAATTTTAATCTCTACCGAACGGGGTTTTAATCAAGTGACTTGTCATAATGCTGGACACTTTTCATCCTAATCCATATAATCTGACCGGAAATTTTGAAGTTTTTTAAAATTTTAAATAATCGGTGGGCCTCTAAACAATTATTATGTTTTGGTGGGTCTTTCATTTGATTACATACGAACGGTGAAATATTTGATGTAAGGCTCAATTTGGTTGCAAATGTGAAAAATTGGTGGAAAGAAAATGAATTATAAGAAACTGAATAGCCTAAAAATTATTTTATTGACAATTGTAATTAATTGTATTTGATTGGTATAATTTTTCACCTGAAAAATGTTGAAAGTTTGGTGTCCGTTTGAACTTTATTTTTAATGAAAATCGTCCATTAAAGTAATAATTTATTTTACCATTGGATCTAAAATTTGTTTCAATTGTAAAAAAAAATAAAAAACATTTAAAAATTTTTTTAAAAAAATTACCATACCGAATACCATTCGTTTGACTTTTTTTTGCATAGAAATTGTCAATAAAAGTGATAATTTTGTTGCCATTGTATCTAAAATTTTTATCAATTGTCAAAAAAAAAGTTGGAAAATGAAAACCCGCTTAAAAGGTGGGAAAACAATTTCATGAAAAATGTGCACGTGTGCCACTAAGAGAGAAAAAAATTTCCATGGAAAATTTGTACGATCGAACAAGCCAAAAATTAGAAAATTGAAAAAAAAATTCCTACTTCCATGGAAAATGAGAGTTATCAAACATGCCCTAAATGATTTTGAGGTTTTTTTTTTTTTCATTATTAACAAATTATTAAAATAAGTAATCGAGCACCAAATTATGACATAAGTGCCATTATGAGTTGGTGGTCAAATTTTATCATTAATTGCGTCAATGGCTCTGCCCAATCCATACATTAGGCCCATTACAGCCAAATTTCAGCCCACTAAACATGGTGCAGGCCCAAGTGAACATACTAATGACGATTCGGGATGTCAATATGTTTGTTACGTAATAATGAATAATATAATGAAAGAGATTTTAATCAATTTTTCTTCAATATATTACACTACCGAACGAACTCATTTACATTAATACTTTTCGCTATAGATACAAGAAAATTATTCCTCAAAATAAACAGAAAGTAAATAGAAATATGGCTGACAACTGAATTACTTGACTGAGAAGTGAAAGTTTATGGAGCGAAGCAGCTGATTTTGTACTTGATCCAACTATATCCTCATCAACTGTAGAAATATGTTGCAATGGGACCGTAGAGGCAGATTTTTGACTGTCACAATGGCCAATTCCTGCATCAAATAGTGTATCTATATTATCTCCCAACCCACTTTTTGCATCATAACAGAGTCCTAAATTGTTGTTTAGCCTCAATTTCCTTCTCATTCTCCAAAAAATTTCTCTACCGAACGGGATGGATCCGAATAATCGGTTATTGTTCAGCCTTAGCTCACTAAGACTGTTTAATTTCGAAAAACTCGACGGGATGGAGCCATTTAAATGGTTTCGATCAAGATGTAGGACACGTAATTTCGATAATCGACCTAATGAGTCTGGAATTTGACCTTTCAAGTTCATGTTCGATAACACTAAGATTATTAGACTGTTCAAGCTTTCGAATGCATTATTTGGGATTGTTGCAGACACTAAGGGGTTATCTTTAAGAATCAAAGCTTGGAGAAAATTTAAATTCTTTAGAGAACTTGAAACTGGACCGGAAAAGCTATTGTAGCTTAAATCTACGAGGATAAGTTCTTTGAGACTGTTGATATCGGGCAAAGGACCGGAGAGATGATTATGGCTTAAATCTATTTTTAAGAGAGCGTTGCAGCTTAAAAGCGTGTTTGGTATTGAACCTGACAGATGATTTTGGTTGAGGTCTAACACGCTTAATGCAGGAAAGGTGAGATTGGGAATTGAACCGGATAGTTGATTACCACTCAAATCTAACGATTTTAGACCGGAAATCCGGCCCAGTGAAACTGGAATTGACCCGTTCAAATTGTTTTTATGAAGATCCAGTACCTTTAAACGGGTCAAGTTTCCGAGTTCATATGGGATGGGTCCTATATGCCCATTTTCCCTCAGAACCAAGGTCTGCAAATCGGGTCCTAACCGACCCAGAAAAGACGGAATGGGTTGTGGGTTGTAACTGAAACAGCGGTAGAAAAACAGGGTATGAAGGTGTGGAAGTTTGGTAATGGAAGGTGAAATGGATGACCGGGTCGGGTCACAAGTCGGAAATGCAGTATCATCCGACAAGGCTCCGAATGAGAGAGAAATAACATGGTAGACATTGTCTCTGTCTGGCATGCATTCAATGCCATGCCAACGGCCGCGGCAGACGTCCGGGATATCAGTGGCCCAGCTATTTCCAGTGGCTCGCATGATATCATAGACTGCTTCTTGCTCCTGCGGGTCGGTTTTTGCTCCATTTTTGGCCATGGATGAACCGGGTTGAGGACCTTCAAGTTGGGCTGAATCCGGGAGAATTACTGTGAAAGTCATGCCCAAATGAGCTTGGATGAGAATTAGTAGAATTGTAGTGTGCAAAGAGAGAGACATTTTCGTTTGAATAAGCAATGAATAGATTGGATATTTAGTTGTATGAATGCTATATATGTAGTTGTAGCTATGGACATTTATGACATGCAATATGTTGGTGAATGTGGGGAAGTATGGTATTTATGGAATTCACGAGAATTGAGAGTCGGGATAAATACACCAGTTTGAGAATTTATGTTCCTCACGGGGTTTACCTTCTGTCTTTGTTAGGGACGGAGTCGAGCGATAGAAAAAATTCAGTTAAAAGACTCGGGCCTGCCCCCACTCTATACTATTAATATAGATATGCATTAAATAAAATAAAATCAATAACATCCTCTTATTGTAGTTTCAATACTAGATAATGTTCTTTAGTCCTTTTGATATTAAAGAATATTGGTAAGAGGATTACCAATATATTTGACAAATAAAGGTTCTCGAATTAAATGAAAGTTCATCCTGTCATTGTCTCCCTAGTATGCATTAGCTTACTGATCGAGCACTCTTGCACTGAAGATGAAAGGGGCTAACTGATTTGTCGAAACTGTGGGATGTAAGCGTTGTTTGATACCCATTTTTTTTTTTTTTTTGCCATTTTTAAAAGATTTCTTACCGTTGGAACAGTAAGTGGGCCATATGCAACAGTCCTTCATTGACTCAATAGAATGCAAATTCTCTTAATGTCCCTCTCAAATATGATGGCATAAATGCGAAAAGGGTAGAATGGTAATTTTGCCTTGGTTCGGTCATTAAATACACATGCAACTTCACTATATAACAGTCTTAAATTATCTTAAAATAGGCTGAAAATAGCTATGTGACACGTGCTAAAATACATAAGTAGGAGAGCATTCCGCAGTTATCCCCTCCATCAACGGCTCCTTTTAGAAAATGGGCATTTGGGTCTTGAATGGAATTCAAGGCATTGCTACAATCCGACTCCACATTTGAGAATTCAAGGCTTCGGTCCGAAGCAGGGGCGGACCCAGGGAAATTGTTGAGTGGGGGCGAGATTAGGGAGGAGTCAGCCCGTCGAAGTAGAAGGGTGGAGTCGAGCGATAGAAAAAATTCAATTAAAAGACTCGGGCCTGCCCCCACTCTATACTATTAATATAGATACGCATTAAATAAAATAAAATCAATAACATCCTCTTATTGTAGTTTCAATACTAGATAATGTTCTTGAGTCCCTTCGATATTAAAGAATATTGGTAAGAGGATTACCAATATATTTCACAAATAAAGGTTCTTGAATTAAATGAAAGTTCATACTATCATTGTCTTCCTAGTACGCAATAGTTCACTGATCGAGCACTCTTGCACCGAAGATGAAAGGGGCTAACCATTCTGTCGAAACTGTGGGATGTAAGCGTTGTTTGGTACCCTTTTTTTTTTTGCCATTTTTAAAAGATTTCTTACCGTTGGAACAGTAAGTGGGTCATATGCAGCAGTCCTTCATTGACTCAATAGAATGCAAATTCTCTCAATGTCCCTCTCAAATACGATGACATAAATTCGAAAAGGGTAGAAAGGTAATTTTGCCTTGATTCGGTCATTAAATGCACATGCAACTTCACCGTATAACAGTCATAAATTATCTAAAAATAGACTGAAAATAGCTATGAGACACGGGCTAAAAATACATAAGTAGGAGAGCATTCCGCAATTATCCCTTCCGCAGTTATCCCCTCCGTCAACGGCATTGCTACAATCCAACTCCACATTTGAGAATTCAAGGCTTCGGTCCGAAGCAAATTTCATCCCTTCCCATATTACTACACAAGTCACAACTTGCCCATCATTGGATTTTTTTCCGCCTTAAATAAGATTTTTTGTTGTAGCCATCCTCTCAACTTTGTCATTTCTGCATAGACATGATTGGAATAAAAGAATGCAGACCGAAATCCCTGGGGAGCTAATAATTGTGCGATGGCTCGATCATCTCTGGCCTGCAAACGAAGCCCATAACGCAAAAGTTTAAGTCGCCATAATAAAAACTATCTCCTAGTCGTAAAGAAGCTGCATCCATATAATAATAATTTTATGTATATTTCATTATTGAGTTATACGATCTATTCATAAAATTTACATTGAGAGAAAAAAAATTAAAGAGAATTCAAAAAATGTATTTTATAATATATTTACGATGGAGAATGCTTGGTTAGTAAATAAGAAAGAAATTAGATTTGAAGAATGTATGGTTGAAATGAGATCAAATCGTTTTTTAAAAATTCATTTTGATGAAAAAAATGAGGCACAAACGAGGTCTTAATATGACTGTGCATATTCCGAAACTTCATATATATATATATACTAGGTTTAAGCAACGTGCAATGCACGTTTGCTTCGTTTATATTAATTTTTTTGGTTTATTAAATAATTAATAATGTAATGTTTATGTAATTGATAAATAATTACACGTTGAATATATTGCTTTTAATTTGAATAGTGTTAAATTCTAAATTAAAATGTATAAGTTTGTGTTTCGTACTATTATATTATATTAA
>CAIGRQ010270595.1:0-25060 GCA_903798375.1 Fraxinus sp. D2006-0159 | reverse complement strand
TCCACATGCTTGATATAAAGTGTTTACTCATTAACACTTTTATTAAAACCAAGACTGCTCAAATGCTCATCAATCATGTTGTACCAGGCTCTTGGAGCCTGCTTCAAACCATATAAAGCCTTCTTCAACTGATAAACTTTATCCTCTGCTCCTCATTTAAGTAGCCATTTTAAAAAGCTAACTTAACATCCAACTGGTGAATTTTCCATCCCCCTTGAGCAGCTATAGTAAACAATAATCTGATCGTTTCATATCTTACTACTGGTGCAAAGGTATGAGTATAGTCAATGCCAAATTGTTGAGCATATCCCTTCACAACCAGCCTGGATTTCAACTTGCTGATTGAACCATCAGGATTTAACTTAGTTTTATACACTCATTTGACTCCTATCACATTCTTGTCTTTTGGCCTGTCTACTAACACCCAAGTTTCATTCTTCTCAATCATATTTAACTCCTCCTTCATTGCAGACATCCATTCTTTTGATTTCTCAGCTTCTGCAAAGTTTGAGGGCTCCAGTTGAGCTGAATTAAACCTGGCATATATACATTAGCTAATGGTCTAGTCCTTAGTACTTCATTTTTTGAGTCTGAATCACTTCCAAGTTCAACTTCTTCTTCCATTTCTTCTTCATCATTACCAGCATCTTCTGTTTGGGAAGTCAGTTTGGGAATCTCAGAATTATTCACAGCATTTGATTCCCAATTACATGATGCTTCTTCATCTACTTTGATATCCCTACTGGAGATTATTTTCTTGCTATTAGGATTGAATACTCTATAGCCTTTGGCATTACAGCAATAACCAATTAGTACTCCAACTTCTGCTTTTTAACTCAGTTTGTCCCTATTCACATCAGGTATATGAGTGTAGCAAAGCTTCCTTAGACCTTTAGATGAAAGACATCTGGCTTCATACCATACCAAGCCTCAAATGGAGTCTNAGTGTAGCAAAGCTTCCTTAGACCTTTAGATGAAAGACATCTGGCTTCATACCATACCAAGCCTCAAATGGAGTCTTTTTATCTAAAGACTTAGTAGGTAACCTATTAAGTAAATAGACTGGGGTATTTACAGCCTCAGCCTAGAACTCTTTAGGCACCTTTTTCTCCAACATCAGACATCTAGCCATCTCCATAACCGTTCTATTTTTCCATTCACAAACACCATTCTGCTGGGGAGAATAGTCAGCTGATGCATTATCCTCATATCATCACAAAACTTATCAAACTAGCTGCAACAATATTCTATTCCATTGTCTGACCTTATAGCTTTTATTCTAATATTGCTCTCATTTTCAATCGAGTTCTTAAACCTTTGAAATACTTCAGCAACTTCAGACTTCTGCCTCAGAAAATATACCCAGCACATCCTAGTTAGATCATCAATAAACAGAACAAAATACTTGCTGCCATTTAAGGTAGGTGTTCTCATTGGACCACATACATCTAAATGGATAAGCTGCAACTTATCTGTGGCCCTTCTAGACTGATTTTGTGGAAAAGGTAACCTAGTTTGCTTTTCCAATTGACAGATTTCACATACACAGCCTTCACCCTTACTGATTTCAATCAGGTTTTCAACCAAGTCTAGATCATGCAATTGCCTGAGAGATGTGTAGTTAGCATGCCCAAATCTTTTATGCCACAGTGAAGACTCAATAACTATACTTGTAAGTGCTTGATCACCTACACATTTCCATTCTAAAGGAAAGCTTCTATTTCTCATGCCAATAGTCATTACTTCTTGATTTTTTTGGGTCAAATATAGTGCATCTTTTATCTTTAAATACCAAGGTATGATCTTTTTCCATCAATTGACCAACACTTATCAAATTTTGATAATATTAGGAACATATAAGACTTCAAAAATATACCTGGTACCTGTCAACGTCTACACTGATATTTCACCAACTCGTTTCACCTCTACAAACTCTACATTCCCCACTTTAACTTTTGATCTGTAGCCTTCATCTAGCTTTACAAAAATGCTAGAATTGGAGGTCATATGGTGAGTACTTCCACTATCCAACAGCCACATTTCATTACTGATGCAGGTCCTTTCTTTCATTACTGTAAACAAATGCTCCTCATGCTGATGAGTTTCTGCCATTTAAGCTTGCTGAGGTTCTTGTTTCTCCTTTTAGCTTTTACACACCTTTTGAACATGTCCAAATTGTTTACATCCTCTACATTGGACTCCTGGTCTATACCAACACCATTTGGGAGAGTGACCGATTTTCTTGCAATGAGGACAGGGGGGATAGCTATCATTTTTGCATGCAGTTCTGCTGCTTTCCCTTTTCTTTTTTTCAGGTTGTTGCCTCTTCATACCAAAGCTTGTTTGAGCTTTATATTTTCCTTTGTCAAATAAAGCTCCTTCAACTTGTTCTTCTTGTCTAAATATCCTCCTTTGCTCAATTGCTTGAAAGGCATTTATGAGCTCAGATAAGGTAATAACAGACAAGTCTCTTGAATCTTCAAGTGAAGAGATCTTTGCCTCAAAATTTTCTGGTAAATTGAGAAGGACCTTTTCTACCACTCTCTTATCTGGTAGTTCATCCCCTAACATCCTGATTTTATTCACCACTTTCATCAATCTGTCTGAGTAATCTTTAACTGATTTAGACTCCTTCATCTTCAGTATCTCATACTCTCTTCTGAGGTTGAGAACTTGCATCTGCCTTGTCCTTACATCTCCTCTAAACTCCTCAAGCAATCTATCCCAAGCATCTTTTGTTGTTTCACGGGTGGTGATCCTGGTAAAGATAGCATCAGAAACAGCTGATTGAATACAAGACAAAGCCTTGAACTTTTTTGTACCCTCCTCATTATGTTGCTTCAGCTGAGCTATAGTTGGATTTGTTCTAAGTGGTGGTGATTCTGCTCATGATTCTGTGATTTCCCACATATCATAGGCTTTCAAATAAGTCTTCATCTTAGCAGCCCAAAAATTGAAATTTTCTCCATTGAAGGCTGAAGGAAGAGATGTTGAGAAAGCACTAGAGGCTATAACTCTCACTTACTCGTTTGGTTAGTGAAGGTTCGTTACTGGTTTTCTCTCAAGAATCGCTCAAAAATAGGAGAAAGACAGGGAAACAGAGCTTATCGGATTTCACTTGAGCTTACCGAATTTGCATATACTTACCAGTTTTAACAGAAGAATACTCTGTTTCTGCTCTATTCTTTTTTTTTTTTTAGCAACTTCCTTCCTTTCAAAGATCGATTTCTTACGCTCCGATACCATTGAAGGATATTGAACAAAGAAGAGGAGAGGGAAACCAATTTTCATTGATACAAATCAGTAGAAAGATAGGCTATATAAAGTCATATCACAAAAGATTTTAGCCAATCACATCCTACTACCACTTTTCACATATAACAGCCCACATATAAAAACATCTGAATATGATATGAAGTAGTAGCTCACAATCTAGTTTACTATTACATCATTACATTAGTTAGACATAAACTAGAAACATGTGATAAAATTGTACCAAAAAACAATGGTAGATTGACAACAAAAGTGTCACTACTCGACTACTTCAACAGCTTCCTGTGAGCATGAATGTTGTCCAACATGTTGTGTATCGGGCCATCTCTTCCTGGGGAAAAAATGTCAAGTGCATTTGTGAATATTAGAATTAAATCTTTGTTCTTGAGCTAATAAATTGTCATGATTCAACTAGGACACATAAATTCCAAATGCCAATGCGCAATAGCAATTTTGACTATCTTGCTAGCTGAAATAGCCACTTTGGACCAAATAATTAACAGGGTGATGAAAATTTGAACTCTAATTCTGCAGAAGAATATCAATATAATAGTATTGGGAAATAAAGAACAAGAACCTACACAGCAAACTTGCATAACTTGTGCCACATGATCCTAGCAAACAAAATGTAGATTATGTGCAAAAATGATCGTTGTAATAAAACAAATTCCTGTATAACAAGCTAACATACAAATTTCAAAGAGAAGAATAAATAAGTTTGTCAAAAAAGGGGGGAAATAGTTTGAAACAAAGCATATTGAAATAGTTGCTGCACTTCATTTCTTTAGCCAACAGCTATAACATTTTGTCAGAGTATGCATAGAAAACCAATTAACAGAGCCATGTATACTTCTGTAAAGAAAATATATTTCAAAATACATTACACCAAACATTAACAAATCCATGTTTGATCCCCATTTTAGGTTAAAAATGTATTATGAAATATTGATTTTTTAGAGAATGGATGTTTAAAAAAGTAAAGATTTTTCTTTTTTTGAAATATGTGTATAATTATTTTATAAGAGAATGTGTGGTTGAAAATGAATTTTTAAAAAAATGGAGCTCAATCGAGGGCTAAAACTCAAAGATGGGTGCATTCAAGCAATTGATGCACAGTATACCCATATTCAATTGGCGCTACAATTTCACAAAAATCGGGGGAAATTAATTATTTTGGTGAGGAAAATTTTTACTCGAGGGGAATTAATTATTGACCTATGTTTGACAACAATGCTTTTGAAAAAAAAAATATTGAATATTGATTTTTAAGGGAATAAATATTTTTTTTATGCTTCGACTCACATTTTCCAAAAAGTGGATTGTTAAAAAGTAAGGAAAAACTTGAATTTATGTGATAAATATTTTATTTTTGTGAATGTGGTGGATATGAGTAAGTAGAAAAAAGATTTTGAAAAGCATGATCACCAAGCAGGGACTTTCTTCCATGTGAAGAATTTGTGTGGGAAAATTGGATTTCCTCTTATAAAAGTCAGAACAATAATTCATTTATTGATATTTGTGCTCCCTACCTATAACTCATATTCCATTAATAAAGAGCAATGTTATTTGTACATTATTATGTATATAATGATGTATAAATAATAATGAAGGGAGAGGAAGAGAATAATAATTAAGTTTATTTCTTTCTTTTTTTCCTTTTTTTTCTCTCTCTCTCTCTTTCATTTCATCATTATATATACGATGATATATAAATAGCAATACTCATTAATAAATAATTTAAATAAATCATGTTTGACATGTAATACAAAGTGTAGGTAGATATCATCACCGCCCATCACATTGTGGAAGCTAGTCATGCTTGAAGTCATTACCTTAACTGCAAGGAATGGATGTCTAAGACATAGTTAGTTATTGAATTAAATTCGTAACAAAGTAAACATACTGGAATGTGCAATTGGATCACTTCCTTTGATTCAGGCACGCTACACTTTTTAATTATGAGGAGAACTCAAATACACTCTTTTAAATTTAGGAAACAGATCTCATCTTCTGATAGTCGAGAATGGTCTTCATACCCTTCGGGCTCATCTTGGAACTTTTACAAAGTCTCGTCTTTCACGTTCTTTCTTTTAGGAAGGAGGATTAAACTCTTGATTGCAGCTTTCTCTGGACTTCCGAAAAAAGTATGAAAAAAAATTAATGGTACAATCCCTCCAATATAAATGCATTTAGTAAGCACATCATAATTTTTTAGATGAAAATTAAAAATTAAGATCTTACTAGCAATGTTATTTAGTACAAGTTGTGCTCCAACATCAGTTTATATGACACAATGTGACTTTAAGCCCCAATTTGACAAAGCATACTTTAAAAAAAAAAAAAAAGGATTTTTGAATTGTGATTTTTAGGAGAATATGTAATTAAAAAGTAGGGAGAAATTTGAATTTACATGTAAAATATTTTAATATGTGACTGTGTTATTGACAATGAGTTTGAAAAGTATGGTTATCAAACATGGGCTGAATTACATATTTAATTAAATGTTTTATCTGTTCCTTATATTTAATTAAGTCTATTGTTTAATGACACGTAAGATGGTAGTAACACCACTATTGTTAAATAACATTATTTAGATCTTTTTTATTGGAGTAATATTATTCATCCCCAGTGAGGTTAGAAACACAGTCTAAGTGACTCTAAATGATATGTAAAATGAAAGGTGAAATTAAATAATTTAATTTCACCTATCATTTAATGACACATTAACGCCATGTAGACTGTGTTTGTAACCCCGGTGGGGATGAATATCATTACTCTTTTTATTGCATAGCCGGGTTTTATCTTAAAAAGGTTTTTCATCACATTTTGTGATTAAGATGACAATATGCATTTATGATAAAAACTCTTTCCAATTCCATGTATACAAGTGCATTTATAACATTGATAGTGTTAGTTTTCTTTTCGAACCAATTATGGTATCAATCATACTACATGTACATCTTTTTTACATCATTATTTACGTTATGTCACGTGGTGACAAATGATTGGACAATTTAAAAAATACACTTTCCCATCCAATACTTTTTGAACTCCCACACAATGTACAACAAGATATAACATATGGAATGTACACTTAACATAATTCTTATGGTATATAATATATTTAGTTAATAAAAAGAAGTCTTCACTTTTGTACACCACCACTCATTCTAAACAACAAATTAATTTTTTTTAATAAATTTAGAATTGATCCATTTTTTTAGTCACTCACAACCAAAAGTGTAATGTTAATCTTGTATCGCTCTTCAGAAGGAGCTTTCAATCTATGTAATATGTTCTCATAGTTTTAGTCGTCATTTCTTTAATTTATCTTCTTCTTTTTTCTATCTTATCCATTCTTAATCAGATACTCACCTTAACATCTTCATTTTGCTATCTTTAGCTTCTAATATTTTCTTCTATAATGACCCAACTTTCAGTACAATAAAGAATAAGTTTAGTTGCATTTTAACTTTAGGATTCAACTTCTCTTTTCCTAATTTTATCCATGTTGTAGAAGCTTGCTCAAGGGTCGTCAAACCGGAGTTTTTCGGGTTCAGTTTCACGTTATCTTTCCCTACCAAACAACCAATCCAAGCTACTCCAACCCACAACCAATATATTCACCTCGGTTGCTCCTCATTTTTACAAAAGACAGGATAATGATGATGATTTGTAAACCACAAAGACACAAGAAAAACAAAAGAATAAGGCACAAAGTGGAGACAAACGAATTAGAAAGTCACTGGTTTTCACTCTCCAAAGGTAGCACATTTTCTTCCACTTCGTGGCTAATTCTTCTTTCTCAATTGCCAACCAAATATTCTCCACGACAAGAACAAATCACAACCAGGTTTTTCTCTCTTTCTTACATACAAATCACTCACAATACGGCTAAGGCAAAGACACCGTATATATAGGCTAGGTTAGGCTTTAGTTGGACCAATAAAAGAGGTTAAATAGGCCAAGATTCAAAGTCATCCAAAAGGTAATATATATGGGTCATAAGCAACATTAATTGTTTAAATTACTTCCAACAGCACACGTTGTTTTCGGGTTGGGTCTTTGGACTTGGTTGTTGGTAACTGAAATTACGAGGTTCAACTCGAACTACACCTAGAAGTGGGTGAATTTGTGATTATGCGGAATTAAAAAATAATAATTAAATAACAACAAGTCACTTTTAATTATTTTTAGGTGGTTAATCAAATAGCCCATTTTTTCTATGTTGAATTACCGCAGTTATATGGAAATAGTAACAACATACAGAATGATCACGGAGAAACCCCAACTGGATAAAAGTTTCGGACACTTTGCTAGTCAACAATCTACTATAAACAAATTACGAACTTACAGTCCATCAGACACGACTAACACTAGTACATTCTGACCTCCTGACTACAATTTTCACAGTCCACCTGGATTGCGTGCTCCTGCACCAACTCTCGACTCTACAAATTCGTCTATCTCCTGTGGATCAACGAAGAACTCCTCTTTCTCCAACAACGAAACTCCAGCCACCTTCCCTTGATCTTCAAAACTCTGACACGTGTTTGGAAAGTAGCAGTTTAATTTTTAGATTATATGAATTTGATGTTTTTCACAGCCAAGAATCAATCAAACTGTGAATGTTGAAAGTTTATAGATGATTTTGATGAAGAGGCTATGAAGCAATATAGTTTTCTCAAAGTTCAACCTTCTTGAAAACCGTTCAAAGACTTTTTGGTATTTATACTGTAGGTTTAGGTTTGAATGGGCTGGACAAAAAAACTTAAAAACGCGAATTAAAATTCTCCGAATAACCCTGTCACTCGAGCGAGAGCTTAGTGACAAACGAGCGGCAAGTTGTCGCTCAAGCGAAGGCAAGGTGGCAGGCAGGCGACAATGTTTCTATTTATGTCGCTTGAGCAAAATTATGGTGACAGTCTAGCGAAATTGCGGCGCCGTTTTTTCCTTCTTTCCATTCACGAACTCTAGACCTAATACAACTAAATTTATAATATTTGCAACTTACTCATTGACTTTTACAACATACTATTTATAATCTTATTTGTTCACATACTTGTCAATTACATTAAAAACCTAGCAAGTTCATTAATTTATGCTCATACTACTTGTTCACATACTATTTATAGTCCTATTTGTTCAAATCTTTCAATAATTTAAGCTCATTAATAGATTTGACATCTTAAGTGTTGGTTCTTTTCCATTAACCGACTAAAATGGCCCATATAGCGAGCTTTAGACCTGTTAACCCTAGTCAGTTGACCACAGGCATTATGTTATGAAAAATCTTGCGGGCTTAATTACTCGAGTCAAATAGGCTCTGAAGAAAAATATAAAATATTGAGTTTTTTATTACCCGGGATAGCCGTGTGCTTAGGTCTAATAAATAAGGTCAATTCATGTTCAAAGTCACCTTACTAACATGTGATTGCCATCCCAGATCTCACACACGAGGTCCCACTAACAATATCATAATATGTGCAGTGCAGATGGTATATGAAGACACATATACTAAGTACTCCATAAGAACATAAGCCAGCAATGGAAACTATGTTACAGCTCATCAATGAAACCCATGCTTGATCACAACAAACAAATTCAAATATATTTTATATTATGCTGTAAAAACACTTTCCTGCTTTTTTTATTTTTCAATTCTTTTAATTATTTTAAAGCCTGAATGCACCAATCACACAAAAATAATAGTACAAATAAATACATAAAAAAATATGCATGAGTTTTTTACCTAGAAAACAAATAAATAAATATGATACATGCATAATTCAATGTTATACAATGCTAAAGCAAGAGCATGCACCAAAGTACCTAATCAACAAGGTACAAAAACACCAATGGCCATCCTAAGGGATTCAAACCTCGGACCATCTAATGGTTTGGTAAATAGGTCGGCTAATTGGTTTTCTATAGAGATGTGTTTAAGAGTTACAACACGAGGACTCTACAAGCTCTCAAATAAAATGATGTTGTATATCAATATGTTTGATTTCAAGAGTATTGAACGAGATTTTTGAAAATATTAATGGCACTATTTATCACAAAACACAATCATAGCACCTTGTTCAATTTCATAACCAACATTTGCTTCATCCAAAGCAGTTGAGTGCAGCAACTTTCTGCAGCTATATATTTGGCCTCTACCATCGACAATGAGATAGAATTTTGTTTCTTACGCATCCAAACTACAAGATTAGCACCAACATAAAAACAACCTCTAGAAGTACTTTTTCTATGATCAACGGTTTCAGCCCAATCGGCATCAGAATAGCCAGCAATGTCAAGATTAGAGTCACGAGAGTACATGATTCATAATCTATGGTTCGATTGATATATCTAATGATACGTCGTAAGACACTCAGGTGGTATTCCTTTGGATTAGCTTGAAAGCGCAAGCACACCCCAACATTTAAAACTATGTTAGGTCTACTTACAGTTAGATAAAGTAAACTACCTATCATACTATGTACAGTGTCTGATCAACACTCTTACCTGCAAGGTCATGACCTAACTTGACACTAGTGTTCATAGAGATTCTAGTGTGTTTGTTGTTGTCTAGTCCAAAACGTTTGACACAGTCTTTAGCATACTTCGATTAAGATGTGAACAAACCATCATCAGTTTGTTTAACTTGGAGACAAGAAAGTAGTTTAATTATCCAACCATACCCATCTCAAATTCTTGCTTCATGCATTCAGCGAAATATGAGCAAGAGAATATATAGGAGAACAAAAAATGATATCATCGACATAAATCTGAGCAATGGTGATGGTTTCCTCGATATTTCTAATGAATAAAGTTCTATCTGCACCACCTCTAGAAAAATCATGTTCCATGAGATATGAAGTTAGTCAATCATACCAAGCTCTTGGAGCTTGTTTTAAGACCATATAAAGTTTTGTTCAATTTATAAACATAATGTGGAAACTTAGGATCAATAAATCCTTTAGGTTGTTCAACATAGACTTTTTCTTGAATTATTACATTTAAGAAAGCATTCTTGACGTCCATTTGATATAATTTGAACCCTAAAGTGCAAGCAATAGACAAAAGAATTCTAATGGATTCAAGTCAAGCTACCAGGGCAAATGTTTCATCAAAATCAACTCTTTCAACCTGAGTATATCATTGGGCAACTAACCAAACCTTGTTTTGAGTTATGGTACCTTGATCATTGATTTTATTCTTAAATATCCACTTAGTACCTATAACATTAGAATTATCAAGCCTAGGAATTAAATGCCATATGTTGTTTCTCACAAATCTATTTAGCTCATCATGCATCGCGGGTACCCAACATTCATCACTAAGGGCATCTTCGACTTTCTTAGGCTCAATCTGAGACACATAACTAGCGAATATCAGGTTGTTTAAAACCCTCTTACGAAGTCTCATCCCTTTATATAAATCCCCAATAATATTTACCATAGGATGATTGGACTTAACTCTAGAGAAAGGTTCCTTATGAGGTTTATTTTTATCATCAGATGAGGACTCCACATTGGAGGTTTCTAGACCTTTAGAAGTGTGTGAGGAATCAGAAATTGAAGTTTCTTTAGATTTAGTTACCGTAACAGGATCTACACTCAAGTAATCTTACTCTTTTCAATCTCTCCCTTACTACAAGCATCATCTACCATTACATTGATGGACTCCATCATAACCCGTGTACGAGAACTGTATACTCGATAGACTCGACTATTTCTTGAGTATCCTAGAAAGATCCATTCATCACACTTGGAATCAAACTTGCCCAAATTCTCTCTATCTCTTAGAATATAAAACTTGTTGCCAAACATACGAAAGTACTTAACAGTAGGCCTTTTACCATTTCAGATCTCAAATGGTGTCTTATCAATTTTAGGTCTAAGGTAAACCCTGTTCACTATGTGACATCTAATGTTGATGGCTTCACCCCAGAAATGCATAGCTAGTCCCTTACCATGAAGCATGGTTCTAGCTACTTCTTGAAGCAACCAATTTTTCTTTTCAACTACTTCATTTTGTTGTGGAGTGATAGGCGAAGAGAACTCATGTTGGATTCCCTCCTCCAGACAGAAGTTCTCAATATTAGAGTTTTCAAACTCTTTTTCATGAACTCTGAATTTTAGATATTGTAAAGTATTTCTCATTTCTAAGCATTTTGCACAAGGATATGACAAGACTAAATACCTCAAATTTTTCTCTCAACAGCTCAATCCATGTGTATCAAGAAAAATCATCTACCACAACCAAAATATATCGTTTACCACCAAAACTCTCAGTCCTAGATGGTCCCATTAAGTCTATATAGAGTAATTCTAGCGACTTGTTTGTCAAGATTTTAGAAATTTGTTTATGACTTACTCTAATATGTTTACCTTCTTGACACAGTCCACACAATGTGTTTTCATTATTTTTAAGTTTAAGTAAACCATTAACAAGTTCCTTCTTAGCAAGTTTAGACAAACTCTTGTAGTTCATACCAAGGCGTTGATGCCATAGTTCCGTCACATTAATATTGGCAATGCTACACACATAGTTAGAATTAGGAAGAACTCCATAACAATGGTTAGAACTTCTTACACCTTCGAGGACAACGTTACCAGTAGAATCATACACAGTATACCTTTTCTAGACAAAAGTAACCTCAAAATCAGCGTCACATATTTGACTAATGCTTAACAAATTGGACTTTAAACATTTTACATAAAGCACATATAAGATAGCAAGTAATCCAAATATATTAACGGTGCCTTTACCTAACTAGAATAGGTACAGTAGCCCCGTCTCCAAAAGTAACCATACTTCCATTCCAATCATCGAGAGTGGAGAACAAGGCTTTACTACCACACATATGTCTAGAACATGCACTATCAAGATACCTCATAGAGTTATTTTGATCTTTAAGTGCAACGTGGACAACATAGTAATTCAGCTGATCATTAGACCTAGGAAGATCATTTTTCTTAACCCAAAATTTCTTAGGAGTAGATGTGATTCTGGTTAATTGAGCCATCATCTCAGTTAAGTGGCTAACCTGATTGGCGAGGAAGTTAACCTTGCTCGAGATATCCTGACTTATACTACTAGTCGTGAGTTTACGACACCTAGGTCTTGTTTGTTCAAGTACACGAAAATGGTGACATGAATAAACCTAGGCTCAAACCTACGTGGAGGATGTCGCTAATTTATAGGACGATTGGTCCTGCCTTATCTAGCAGGCCTCGAACCTAAAATAGTCTTGCCCGTGGGTTCAGGATTAGCAGCATTCCTAAGTTTTTTGGAGATTGGGACAAACGTAGTTTTAGATGTACTAGCAATAGTATTCCCATTTTGAACATATCCTAGACCGTGCTTATTTCCAGCAAGCTTGTTCATCCCCAACTGATTATCGAGTTTTTGAATACCACTCATGAAGGAATGAAGTTGAGTGTTAGATTTTTCTAGATCACTTGTTAAGGATTTAACTTTAGCTTTTAAGTTCTCATTAACAAGTTTCAACTAATCCAGATTTTTGGTAGTGTCATAAAGGTCAGGTATGAGTTTCTCTCTCACTCTTTCAAGTTCATCAAACATTTTCAGTACAGCTTTATTGCTCTTTTTTATTTTACGACTCTCCTCAAACGGATGTCAATAAGACTCACGAATATCGGTTTCATCCTCAGAGTCATCCTCAGAATTCTCACTATGTTCTTCATTCTCCACCTTTTCACTTTCCTTATTAGATTCAATCTTAATTATAGATGCATAAGCCATAAAGTTTTGTTTATCCTCACTGCCAGAGGTATCACTCTGGACACTCAAATCTGATTTATCATCATCAAGGTCACTGCTAATGCCTTACCCCTTCCTTTATTCAACTTCTTCTTCAAGTTAGGACATTCATTCTTATAGTGACCAAAACTCTGACACTCATAACATCTAACTGACTAGGTTTTCTTACTAGAAGTTCTAGGATTATTCTTATCACGCTTATCTTTCGAAAATTTACTAGTGACATTATTTTTCCTATCTTGAGGTTTACTACTATTCATCATCGTTTTCTGGAATTTCTTAACGAAATAAGCTATTTCGTCGTCCCTAAAGGTCTTAACATCAGTAGACTCACTCACTTCTTCCCTAACGGTGTTTATGACTATGGATTTAACCTTCTTCGATTAAGATATAGTAAGTTCATAGGTTTGGAAAGATCATACAAGTTCATCTATCTTAACTGTATCTAAGTCCTTATTTTCTTATATAGCAGTGATCCTAGGTCTAAAACATTCAGGTAGAGATCTAAGGACTTTTCTAACAATTTTAGACTCGGGGATCTTTTACTTAGGTTGAAGCTGGAGTATACTATGTCATTATGTTTAGCATAGAATTAATTGAATGATTCATCGTCTTTCATTCTAATTTCTTCAAACCTAGAAGTTACCATCTGGAGTTTGGAGTTCTTAACAGTTTTGGTACCCTCGTGTGTGGTCTTTAAGATATCTCAAACCTCTTTCGTAGTTTCACATATCGACACTCTCCTAAATTCCTCTATAGACACAGTCATAAATAGTGCATGAAACCCTTTATTATTCCAGTTGCAATCAGCTACTTTATCTTTGGTCCAAAGAGATATGTCGGTGGGTGTAACAACACCAACAACAATGGATAAGGGTGAAGTCCAACCGTTTTGTACACTGATCCAAATACGATCATCTAATGCTTTAAGTAATGCTCTCATTCAAAATTTCCAGTATGCATAGTTGCTTCCGTAAAAAAAGGGAAGCACGAATGAATATTGACTTATCTAGATTAATTTGTAGGTCAAGAATCGAAATATAGCTCTAACACCATATGAAATTACGAGGTTCGATCCAAACGACACCTAGAGAGGGGTGAATAGGTGATTATGCGAAATTAAAAAATAATAATTAAATAGCAACAAGTCACTTTTAATTATTTCTAGATGGTTAATCAAACAGTCCAATTTTCCTATGTTGAATTACCGCAGTTATATGAAAACAGTAACAACACAGGATTACAACGGAGAAACCACAACTGGGTAAAAACTCTGAGCACTTTGTCAGTCGACAATCCACTATAAACGAATTATAAACTTACAGTTCGCCAGACATGACTACCACTAGCACATTCTGACCTCCTGACTCAATTTCTACAGTTTCCTGGATTGCGTGCTCTGCACCAGCTCGCGGCTTTACGAATTTGTCTATCTCATGTAGATCAACGAAGAACTCCACGTTTTCCAAGAACTAGAACTCCAGTCACTTTCCCTTGATCTTCAGAACTCTAGCACGTGTTTAGGAAGTAGAAGTTTGGTATTTGGATTACATGGATTTGATGTTTTTCACAGCCAATAATCAATCAACCTGTGAAGGTTGAAAGTTTATAGATGATTTTGATGAAGAGCTATATAGTTTTCTCAAAGTTCAACCTTCTTAAAAACCATTCATACTTTCTGGTATTTATACTGTAGGTTTAGGTTTGAATGGGCCGGACAAAAAAACTTAAAAACGCGAATTAAAATTCTTCGGATAACCCTGTCGCTAGAGCGAGAGCTTAGCAACGGCGAGCAACAGGTTGTCACTCGAGCGAAGGCAAAGCTGTAGGCGGGGGATCATGTTTTTGTTTCTGCCGCACGAGCAAAGTCATGTGACAGTCTAGCGAAATTGCCGCACCGTTTTTTCCTTCTTTCAATTCTCGAACCCTAGACCTAATACATCTCAAAGTCACGAAGTAGAGACAAACGAATGAGAAAGTCACCGGTTTTCACTCTCCAAAGGTAGCACGTTTTCTTCCACTTTGCGGTTGATTTTTCTCTCTCAATTGCTAGTCAAATACTCTTCGCAGCAAGCACAAAGCACAGCCACGTTTCTCTCTTTCTTACACACAAATCACTCACAAAACGGCTAGGGCAAAAACACAGTATATATAGGCTAGGTTAGGCTTTAGTTGGATCAATAAAAGAGGTTAAATGAGCCCAAATTCAAAGACATCCAAAACGTAATATATATATATATATATATATATATGGTCATAACAACATTCATTGTTTAAGTTACTTCCAACGGCCTCATTGTTTTGATTGGCCTTTGAACTTGATTATTGATAACAATCTAATCCAATTTTTACATCATCGCCCATGATTCATTGGGTATCAAATCTCAACAATCCACTTCACTAAAACGCATGATAATCTATCCCAAAAAAAAAAAGTAATAATAAATAATTTGTTAAATTACTGAGAAAATACATTATGAAAGAAAACGAATGAGTAAAAAAAGGAAAAAGAAGGCGAACCAAGACTACAAATTTCGATGTTAATGAAGAAATATTCTCCTATTTAGTGGTGATTAAAATTATATTTTTTGTAGATTTTAATAAAAATTGATGTGTAGTTGAAAAGTTGAGGATTCCATAAAATGTGTGGTTAAAATTAATTGTTGACTTTGATTTAAATTAGAATCTGAATTTACAATATAGGAGCATAATATTGAAGTTAAAGGAGATATCGGGACACATTATAATGAAAGATATTTTAAATTCTCTTTTTATTCAACCTACAACATTTTATTATCAATACTGCAACCTCTTTGATAACTCTCTTGAATTTCAAACAAAGAGGTATTTTTAAATCATGAATTTACAAGAATATTAAAAAAATATTGTATTGTTTTGTAATTACATGTAAAGATCATTCAATAATTACACAAGTAGTTTGTTGTAGCTAGGACAAAGACAGTGATTAAATAAAGACAGTGATTCCATAATAAATTATGAAAACAGACCTCTATAATAAATTATTTATTTTTGTATAAGCATTTATTGATTCGAGTAAATCAAATTCAAAACTTTCTCTTGATGATAACCTATGCTTATTGGGTAATTCTGTGAAGTGTTCTAGCAACTGATCTCGAGCTAAAAGCTTTTCACCGCCGACATTTTGCTACAGTCTTATCTGTGGGTTTGATGATAATCTTCAAGTGAGTATGATTTTTGCATTTCAGTTGAGGGCTTGTGAGTTTTTGCAGAAATAAATTGCTTTACTTGCAACTTTTGGAGTAATATTTATCATTTGTTTTGTTTTGTTTTGTTTTCTGTTGGAGTTGGATTGGGTTGGGTTGGGGGTACTGCGAGCTAAGTAGAGGTGATTCATGCTTTGAGTCCTGATATCAAAGTTGAAACCCTTATTACTTGTAATTGCAATGGACTTAAAAGTAAATATGACGTTTGAATTTACCAATTGAGGATATTTATTTTCAACTTTTGTCACTGACTTTTGATCCTTTGGGTTCTAATTCAATGTAGCTGTGTGATTGGCGCTTGGTCATTTAATTTACCCATGAGTCAGTAAATCGGAATTTCGTTTTTGCCTTGGATAATTCGATCAAAATTCAAATGCTGCTTCAAATTGAGAAAAGGAAATGGATGTTCTTGGTGGGTTTGGTGGCTTTAACCCATTTATTCTGCCAGTCTTTGATGCTTCCTTATGGCAATGCCCTTATGTCGCTATTGCCCAGTGGGGAGAAGGCCAGCAAATCATCCAATCAATCTTCTTTCAAGACTGTGATGCCCGAAAATGCTCACAACATTGGTATCTTGAATTCAAATAATGCATCTCTATTAGTACGTGGAGTGAAATATGCAAAGAGTTACCACTCGACTGCAGATGCAGTGGATAATGGAGGATCAATGGTAAAAGATGAACGAAGGATTAATATTTCCTCAGATAGTGAGGCTATGGATAATGATTTTGATTTTGTTGAGGATGAAACATTAGATAATGATAATCCATTTCAAGTAAATCCAGATACGGAGGAGGGGTTCAAGATGCAACATGATGAAACCCAAGAACATGGTTCTAAGGAAAATATGTCGACCATTTTTTCAGATGCCAATACAAGGACCGCGCGTGAAGTTAGCACGGTTGGTACTCCTACTTCGTCACCTTTGCTTGTTTCACCAGCTGTGGATTTGTTGATTAAATCTGTTGTTGAGACGAACTCGGGATCTCAACCTACTGATTTTTCCCCTGCTGTATCTTCTAAAACAAAAATATTATCTGATGGCGAGGACAATTCGACTCTGCAAAATAATTTTTCTGTCCCCAATAATGGATCTTTACTTAAGAGTAAGCCTGTTAAGAAGAAGATGAGGTGTGAGATGCCACCAAAAACAGTAATGCTGATAGATGAGATGCAACGTCTTTTAGTTAGGCATCGAGCACGTTCACGTGCCATGGTATGTTATTCTTGATATAAAGATATCCATATGTTTTGCTTTCATGTGTGGAAAATGTGACCTTTTACAATTGGATTGCAGAGACCTAGGTGGTCTTCTGAACGTGACCAGGAAATTCTCCATGCAAAGTTACAGATTGAGAATGCACCTGTTTTGAAGAATGGTCGAGATCTTTATGCTCCTGTCTTTCGAAATGTATCCATGTTCAAAAGGTCAACCAAACTCAATTTAAAGAGTGAATAATAGTTCAATTTCAGAATCCATGTTTTCTGATTTTGGATAACTTGGTTTTATGCTGTTTGCCTAAGTTGTGTCTGAATCTTATCTCACTAAAAAATTTGAGCCCTGCTACATGAACAGGGCCATGTTCAAGAATAATCCAAAAAATTTACACTGGAAAGGAAATTAATGCAGCAAGATAATATTATCTGTCAGAAGTCTTCTTTCTAATTTTTTGAACATGCTTTGTCGCATTTACAATAGTATGTTATTTTCAGTCCATGAGCAAGGCACGTTCAGTCATGCACAAACAGCTTTTAAAACAGAGAATAATATAAACTAGCCTAGTCCTCAAAACCAACACTATAGAATCTAGGAAATTGAAATAATTCTCAAATAATTTTTAGACGCCCCAACAGAAAGACACGAATTAAAGTTTTAACATTTGGAAAATAGCTTATCTTCTGTCCAAAACAAAGAAAAATATTGGATCCGCCCCTAGATCATAATGATCGCATTCCTAGTGACTTAGTCGGCGATAAATTTGCTTTGTTCTTAGCTAAAAGAACAGTGTTGAGTAATGTGATAATTTGCAGAAACTAAAATATTACACATTTGTCCTTTTTTCTCTTTGCTAATTGTGTTTCCTTAATTGTGCTTTGTTGCGTTATTAGGAGCTATGAACTCATGGAGCGCCTACTCAAAATATATGTCTACAAAGAGGGTGAAAAACCCATCTTTCATCAACCAATCCTCAAAGGATTATATGCATCTGAAGGATGGTTCATGAAACTGATGGAGGGAAATAAGCATTTTGTTGTGAAAGATCCAAGAAAGGCTCATCTCTTTTATATGCCATTTAGTTCACGGATGCTAGAATACACTCTATATGTACGTAATTCCCACAATCGGACAAACCTACGTCAGTACTTGAAAAATTATTCAGAAAAGATTGCAGCAAAGTACCGATTCTGGAATAGAACTGGTGGGGCCGATCATTTTCTTGTTGCCTGCCATGATTGGGTAATTCTCTCTCTCTCTCTCTCTCTCTCTCTCACACACACACACACACAGAGGTTTCCAAACAAGTCCCGCTTTAGTACCTTCAATTCCAAGTTGAACGCATTGGTCTTTACTGTTTTGGGTTTGTCACAATGGGTGCATTTTCAAATCTAGTATATGAATGGACAAAATTTATAAATTGGACCATATTTGTGGAAAAAATGAAGGAAATAATGTTGTAAAATATTTAAATTCGGTGTCTGAAGTGAAGTTTTTTTAAAACTTAATGGACTATTTGCGTGATAACTGATAACAATAAAGAATTTCAGTAAGATCCTGATTATTTCAGCCTTCGACTACTATTTTGATTTGTATGCATCTTCTATAGTGGCATATGTTGGTCAGAGGACTACGGCCTCCTCACTTGTTTGTATGCTACCTCGTTTTCGTTACAAAATGAATTATGGATTTATCTATTGTCCTAACACAAGTGTATTTGTGTAGGCTCCATATGAAACAAGGCACCACATGGAACGTTGCATTAAAGCCCTCTGCAATGCAGATATAACCATGGGATTCAAAATAGGAAGGGATATATCCCTTCCAGAAACATATATCCGGTCTGCCAGAAATCCTCTTAGAGATATTGGAGGAAAGCCATCATCACAGAGACACATTCTTGCCTTCTATGCTGGAAATATGCATGGATATTTACGTCCAATCTTGCTCTATCATTGGAAGGATAAGGACCCTGATATGAAAATCTTTGGCCCAATGCCTCCGGGAGTAGCGAGCAAAATGAATTACATCCAGCATATGAAAAGCAGCAAGTACTGTATTTGCCCGAAAGGATACGAAGTGAACAGTCCGAGGGTAGTTGAAGCCATTTTTTATGAGTGTGTACCAGTTATTATATCTGATAATTTCGTCCCGCCTTTTTTTGAGGTGTTGAATTGGGACGCATTCTCAGTAATCATAGCAGAGAAAGACATCCCAAATTTGAAAAACATTCTTATGTCTATACCAGAAGAGAAATATGTCAAAATGCAACTTGGTGTGAAGAAAGTTCAGCGACATTTTCTCTGGCATGCCAATCCTGCGAAATATGATCTCTTTCACATGACCCTTCATTCAATCTGGTATAATAGAGTTTTTCAAATAAAACTCAGATAACTATTGCAGGGATCCGACAAGCATGTAAAAGTTTGAGGGAAGCTGGTATGGAAGTCTGCACGCAAATGGATAATGTAGAATTTCTGCTAGACTTCTTCTGATTAAGCCACTCCGTTGGCAGTTCTAGTGTTTTGTCCAGCAATAACCCGTTCAAGAGTACTTTCTGTCTGTCCAGAAATTTTATCATATGAATGAAAGATCAAGCTTGTTGGGCCAGTCATCTGTGTATACTATGTGTGCAACTAGTAATTTCTGTATATAAGTTATAGCATATTTGCTTGTAGAAGAGAATTTAGACCCAATAATATACATTGGAGCGTTTGAGAAAACTAACAGAATGTACTCTTCATGGTCTCATTCATATGCTCCTGAATGCTTCTTCACATTATGCTTTACTTGCTAGTCCTTCAGAATAATACTGTTTTACTTTTTGGTCTTTCTGGATGTGCTAGCAAGAAGATTTTGCATATAGCAGCTAGTTTCTTTTTTTTTTTTCAACTGATATCTCACTCCTTACTATTATGTTGTACTTTAGCTATATTTTCTTAATAAAATAATTTAAATGTAGAACCATAACTTTTCCATAAATTTTAACCGTACGTACTTCAAATCATCTCTCTCGAGCAAACACTCAAAGATAAACAAGTTACTTAGAAAGTAACTTCAGTTTTTAAGCTCAGCATGCTCTGAACCATTAGTACCATTTCTATATACAGCAGAAACCGCAAGGATCAAATAAAGAGACTCTCAAACAAATTTATTCAGTTTTTAAGCTCAGCATGCTCTGAACCATTAGTACCATTTCTATATACAGCAGAAACCGCAAGGATCAAATAAAGACACACTCTCAGACAAATTTATACAGTACGACACCATCCCAAGGAAATTGCACGCAACACATAATTTTTATTTTGCTGAAGTAAATAACAGAGAAAAACATGAAATCATTCTTGGCATCTCTGATTTCGAGGCTCATGTCAAATCCAGCTTCTTTACAGCAGCTTAAGGACTTTCAGACGGAATTCATGTCCTGGATCCAGTTTGGGAGGTGAGTAATCGCCACAAAGATCCTCCACTATATACTCCTGCAATATTCAGAAAGTACCTTAAATAACCCAAAAGTAAAGAGTTCATGTTTGGAAAGCAGTATTTATATCGTAGTGGAGAGTATGATTGACAAAATTGCAACTTGTTTTCTTGATTAATATTTGTCGAGTACTATCTAATTCACCTTACCTGAAAATGCATCAATGCAGAGCAAAATCAGAACACGTTGAATCATACGAAGGAACCCAATGGTAGCCAGCATGACAAACTAATTTCTAGGACAAACTTAGGATTATCACATGAATATAGTCAGATCAAATTTAACAGTGTAATTGGACAACATAAGGTCAGTTAAGTGGGTTAACTCGGTAGTTAAGCTGCTGTGTTCATGGCATTTTCATTTAAAAAAATATAAAAGAATCTTGAACCAAATAAGATCTTAATGTGACTCAATTAAAAATACTTTATCCAACATAACATATTTACCAGCAAAAAAGGAGACAAGAATCCTCATCTGCAAGTTAAAATCATAGAACTTAATATATACCACTGTCGCACTGCAATTGGAATTCAGAAACTAACTGATAGAGTAAGCAATGTCTCCTTAAGTTCTGTCCAATATTCATTCATGGGCAACTCAAATCCAAGTGCAGAATATTACATCACATATCGAAATCAAGTTATCGATTACATATGTGAGTACGAGTTACAGTCAGCAGCCCCGTATGTTTTCACGACAAAAGATTATTGATGAAAAGATAATGTAAAGATATTATACCTTCGTGAGTTCTCTCTTAGTGAGGATATTGTAGTGTCTCTGCCAGATCCTCTGAATTGCCAAGGTGGTAGCAAGGAAACCATAGGCAATGCCAAGAATGGCAAAGACAACAACAAAAATGACAACCAGTACAAAGCAAGATTCCACTGATACAGGAAAACAATCCAAGAGGCCCCAGCCATAAACACAGTTCTGACAGCCAACCAACCGTTGGTCATTGATGTTGAGGGCACAATGTAGTATGAGCCCGAAAACCCCAACCAGCACAAAGAAAGCAAGGACTCCTGGTTTCAACATGGTAATGCCATAATATCATTAGTAGCTATTCCATTGATTAACAGAAAGTATCTACACTATAAACCTTAGAAGCCAAAGATATTTTACATTCTTCTGTATGTGGTGGTTGTTGGGGGGCTCTTAATTTCAATTCCAGAAGAAACATATCCTTTGCACATGTTTTTAAAAATTTCCAATCTAAAATAAAGCAACCAGACGTCGCAAAATCTGTAAATCTAAATAATTCAAAGAGGCACTGCTTCATCGATGAAAGATGGACTTCATGATAATTTGAAAAAAAAAAATGTCTAACCACCAATTAAAAAGGAAAAATGTCATTTTAGTAATATAAAATTTAATAAACCAACAAGATGGGATTGCCAGTGCTACAGTAAATTTCCATATTTTCTAGAGTCGCCATTTCTTTTCATGCTTGGAGAAGTAAATCGATGGAAAGATTTACCCATGCAATAGTAAAATGGAATAGGGCGCTTTGACAGTATGCGGTCCCAACTGTCATTTAATAAATCCCTCAAAGTTCCTTCTTTGTCCATGAGGAATATGAAGCCACCCATTGCAGCAATCACCTGGGAAAAGAATGGCAGCAATAATGATCACGAATTTATATTCCCATGTTATTGTCTCTTTTGCAGTTAGAGGTAATGAACATGCAGCATAGAACCTGTAAGTGTGGAAGTTCCTAAACCTAATAGCTACTATCAATATCCATTTGCTACAGAGAACAGCAAAAACACGTTTGGGATATAATGCACTACAGACGTTCCCAAAAAGTCTAAAATCATTTGTTACACCAGGGAACTTGCAGGGCCTGAAATTTTCATTTCCATTTCCTAGGAAGTTCAGGCATACACAGTTATTCAGTTGAAATATTAGTTCCAGCATAACCACCTAATCCTCTATGACAAATTGACAATTAGCCTCTCTTAACATTGACCAATCATCATGAAGTTTTCCAGTGCACAGGATGGTTACACTGCTAATTCAGACTTCCAAAAGACCATAATATCTTTTCACTACATTAAATTGAGATAGCAAGATGAGCAAATTCTTCAATAAGAGTATCCATCTGAATGCACAGAGAAATACATTTATGGAAGATAGAAATAGAGGATAACCATGGATTAAGCAGTACAGTCAAACTGTGTTGCATATCTAGAAAAGCCAATCCACTAAAATGCACCACTAGTTATATTTAATAACAAATAAAGGAAAACCACTCCTCCCACAAGAAATGAGAAGAAGATAGTATTTCAGAAGAATCTAGCATTGCTCTCAATCCAAATCAGTCCGTGGTAACTGTTGAAATCCCGAGATAATTGGGACCAAGATTATGAATGATTGGAGTTGATTTATCTTTCCATGTGTGAAATATTGTAATCTTTTAGATTGTAGAAATATTCCTTTCCTTTAATTTTTTCCCGTCCTTGTACTATAAGTAGGTGAGTTGGATTGTAAATTAAGAAATATAGAATATACGATTCTCTCTTCATGGTATCAGAGCCGTGAGTTCTTAATCTAACAAAATCATGTCAGAATCCACAATCTCTGACCCTCTCAACGGTAAGACTGAAAGTGCCTCTACCGTAGGTACTGGGGAGAATTCATCGTTTCAACTAACAGTCAAAAAACTGAACGGGAAGAATTTTCGCGAATGGGCTAAGTCGATCAAACTGATAATTGATGGAAAGGGAAAATTGGGTTACCTCACAGGTGAGACAATGAAGCCAGCCTCAACCAACACTGCCTCTCTTCAAAAATGGAAGTCGGAGAACTCCATGGTGACTGCTTAGCTAATAAACTCAATGAAACCATCCATTGGAAAGACATACCTATTTCTACCGACGGCGAAGGACGTGTGGGACACAGTGAAGGAAACATATTCAGATTCAGAAAATTCGCCCCAGATTTTTGAAGTCAAAACCAAACTTCGGCAAACTCGACAAGGTGAACGAGATGTCATGGAGTATTACCTGGAGATGACAGCCTTGTGGCAAGAACTTGATTTGAGCTCTGAAGAAGAGTGGGAGTGCATAGGAGACAGCTCGCGATTCAAGAAAAGGTTCGAAAACGAACGGGTCTTCGAATTCTTGGCAGGGCTGCACCATGACCTAGATGATGTAAGGGGCCGGATTCTGGGTAGAAAACCCTTACCGTCGACGAGGGAAGTTTTTGCAGAGGTTCAACGTGAAGAAAATCGGCAGAAAATCATGATAGACGTCAGCGGTGGAGCTTCGCTTGGGTCCAAACGATCTGCCCTAAAAAGAAAATGGCCTACGTCTTCTGACTTTGGGCCAAAATGGCCTCGGTCTTCTGATTTTGGGCCCTTAAATGCTGGGGCTGGATTTAAAAAGGGTGGAGTACAAATTTCAAATGAATTAGGTAAAAAAAATCAGTAATTGGGCCGGATATGATAGGTCTTTATTCAAGAGGAACAGCAAATGGGCCCGACCTAAGACCACAAAAAGGACGACCCTGGTGTGAATATTGTCGTAAATTGGGGCATAAAGAAGACACGTGCTGGGAGTTACATGGAAAATCGGGAAATTGGAAACCAAGACAAAACAAGAACCGGGTATATCAGGCTTCGGTTGACTATCAAGGAGAAAAATCCAAGGAGTCAAGTGGCGCCTTCAATCCTGAACAGATGGAACAACTTTACAAATTGTTATCCAAATTTCAACCACCGAGTCAAACCTCCACAAATAATCCATCTAGTTCACTTGCTCGTACACCCTGGATCATTGACTCTAGAGCTTCTAATCACATGACGGGCTCCCATGACCTATTTTCTTCATATTCTACATGTGCTGGTAATATCGAAGTTAAAATTGCTGATGGTTTCCTGTCGTCTGTAGCTGGAAAAGGGAGTATTAAACTTTCTGACTCTATAACTTTAAAATCAGTTCTTCATGTCCCAACTTTGTCGTGCAACTTACTATCTATCAACCAGTTAACGAAAAATTCCAATTGTTCTACTACTTTTTTTCCATCTCATTGTATCTTTTAGGACCTATCATCGAGGAAGACGATTGG
>CAIGRQ010270579.1:0-13007 GCA_903798375.1 Fraxinus sp. D2006-0159 | reverse complement strand
ATAATAAAATTAAGCATGCAAACTCGATAAAAAAAATTCAAGAATTTAACTAACTACTTGTCTTGAATTAAAAATAAATAATAAAAAATTTCATCTTCCTCCAATACATAAAAAAAAAAAAAAAATTAACCTAGCATGTTGTTATGTAAATTACACATAAAGATTTGGAATAACATCACCCGAAATTGAAAACAATAATTTGAAAGTGAAAAATCAATTTTTTCTTCGTTAATCTTCAACCAGGACTTTAAATCTTCAATCTTTTGTGCTAATTACCTTCAAATCCCATGTTAGCCTCCTTCTTCTGGTGAAACATATAGTATATTACGTGATTCCCCGCTCTGGTCTTCCTTACTAGGTCAAATAGTTGGTTGAATTTGATTTCAAAAAAAGTATGATGGGTTGTTTAGGCTCAAAATTTACCCCTGTGTACTCTGTAAGAGGCGTTTACTCTCGGTAAATGGAACTTAGATTGTCGTACACGCGAGAGAATTAGCATGCACAAGCACAATTATAAAACTTTTCATTTTGTTGCATTGTGGTCCCTCCAGTTCGTTCTTCACTCATTTTAGCCCATTTTCATTATCTTCTTGGTCTTCTATCTTTCCATTCCATCTAATTATCTCCACCACTTTTTCAATCATCAACATTCGGTTCGAATCAACTATTAGTATTTTACAATTCAGTCCCCAAACTTTTGATTAAGTCCACTTGAGCTAATTTTTCACTCGTTTTGTCCAATTCCATCGTTTTTCATCAAGTTGCACCTAACAAGTGAAATGTTTATAAAAATAGGCCTCAATTCATCCAAAACAATAATTGCTCTTGTTTAATTATTGTCGACCACTAGATCAACTAGTCTAACTTGAAACGGATTCGTGAACAACAGCTAAGAGATATACCCCAAATACCATTTAAACCAGAGATGAAGAAAATTATTACTATGCAAGTCCCAATTTATCGCAAATCGAATGCATAATATAACATAATATAAAATGCACGTTGAAATATGTCTTAAGAATGTTGGAGAAATTGGTGCATAAATTATATTTGTTAATTAAAAATACGTGCATGATTGTTATTTTTTATGTGTGTGTGTAAAGTATCGGATATGCATTAAAAAATAAGCAGAATGATCAATTGTAGACATTTAAAAAAATGTAGAAATTAGACAAAGATGAAATAAAGAAAGGTTCGCCACTGAACTAATGTTAACATGATCAAACAAACGCATGTCTCCCAAGATACAATAATGTTTATTCCAAAATTAATATATCACAGTATTAATTTCGACGGATGAACCAAGTTTTAATCGTTCTTTTCTAGACTTGATGATATCGAATAGTATATCAAATTTGAAAATTATTTCAACAGAATTTAAAGAAAGGAGAAATTAGATATCAATTATTTGGAATTGATTTGGAATGAAGAAACTAGAATGAAATTGATTCAATTTATAGATTCAATATATCTTATCCAAATAGGTACACCTTTTGACATAAATTAATTGGATTATTAGATCACACCTTCTCAGATTAGGACACGATCGATAGTTGAGATCCCACCTTTAATCTAGGTTCTTGATTGTTCATTATGAACTTCTTTGAATAGTAACACCCAATTCGAAAAGTGATAACTCTTCGATATGCACCCTTTGTAAAAGTTACTAGTTCAACCATAAAATCATCTAATAGGTTAATAACGCATAATTAAATTTACCAATTAAAAGCAACAGGTCATTTTTTAATTGTTCTAGTCCAACCTCTCATAATCTTCAACAACCTCTGAAAGTTATTAAGAAAGTAACTTCCTGATAATATCTAGGAAATGTGTGTTTTGGATTATATGAATTTGATGTTTTTCCCAAACTTGTGGTTGATAAGGTTAATCTAAATATTTGGATGTGTTCTTGAATCTTGGAATAATGATATTAGGATGTAAAGCAATGATCAACCACCACCAAAATCGTATTAGGCATTGGGTATTTATATTATGAGATGTTTAGGTAGTATAAGATACATAAAGCTCTTGAAAAATGCAAACTAGGGTTTGTCGGAAAACGCCGTCACTTGAGCAATAGGCGAACGAGAGGTGTGTCGCTCGAACGAGAGCCGGGCGACAATGATTCTGCTTTGAACGTTCGAACATCAACTAGGCGACATGCTAGTGTAAATTTGACGACTCTTTCTTCTTATTCCACATTCGAACCTAAAGACTCATAATTCATCTATACAACACTCTAAAAGACTCCTTGACTTTCACAACTCATTTGTAATAATTCTAGTCTTTTACAATAATCATTTGTCTAAAGAATTACAAATATGACTAAAAAACTAACAATCTCCCCCTTTGACATTCTGTGACAAAACTATACAATACAAGTCAATGATGTAAAAACAAAACTAATCTACCCATACTCAAACTGAATGTATGTCTCTTGCATTTCTTGAAACTTGTTTCCTGAAATCAATAACTCAAATACCAAGTGTAAAATCATATGATACAGGAAATATAATAATTGAAACAGACTATCATATGCTAGCTAGATTGAGAAGCAATAATAATGTTAAACAAAACACCAACTAAAACATTAATATCAAAAAACATCAAAACTCAAAAAAGTTAAGCATTCAAAAAAATGTCTCCCCCTTACTACAACATAAACTAAAATTTAAATAAACAAAAAAAAAAATTAAATGCATCATCATCTCTCCCCTCTTTTGTCACAAATGACACATGTAACTATAACTATATATAATAACTCGAAAATTCAGCTGATAGCATGCACAAGCATAATTAATTATCAGTAAACTTTCCACATACTCAGTTCAAATCTAAATGTAGCAAATTGTATAAGTGACTCATGTGTGGTGTTTGCTGTCACAGGCACCCAAATAAATATGACAATCATGAAAATAAGTGTAGAAGAATATTCAATACTCAAAAACATGAATTAAATTAAGAAAAAACCATTTAGATCTCACAATTTGTGTTCTGAGGCTTCAACCTCCTTCGACCAAGTGTAAAAGTTCAGTTATGATTTATGATTCTAAGAGCAAAATAATNATTAAATTAAGAAAAAACCATTTAGATCTCACAATTTGTGTTCTGAGGCTTCAACCTCCTTCGACCAAGTGTAAAAGTTCAGTTATGATTTATGATTCTAAGAGCAAAATAATAAAGAATGAAGATGTGAGGCATTTTCTGCGTTCTAGGGTTATAAATCATGTATTTATAGTTGTTTCCATAGGTGGTTGACTTAAATTCGGAAACCAGAATTTTTGTACTCGGAATGAGCCATACGACCTCATGGCAGTAAGTCATGCGGTCGCATAGAGCATTAAAAATGGACCCTGAAGTTTGCTGAAATGCCTCTTGCGACTGCATGGAATTAAAGCTGTGCGATCGCATGGTCTTAAATAATTTTCACCGGACATCCTTCAGTATTTTAGTCATATCTTCATCTCCCAATATCCAATTGAGGCGATTCAAAATGAGTTGAAAAGCTAATTCAAAGGGATACAACTTTACATCAGATATAATCTTCCAACTCGATCGTTTGCCATGTCCAATATGGGTCTAAAATTGAGACTGAAAATCCGATGCATAACATTTTTGGCTATGAGTTGATATGTTATAATACTTTGATTGTACTTCATCGATTTGACGTCTTTCTTCATCCGATTGATCTCTTACATTCTCAAATCTTCATTATGAGGTTCCACATAACTTTTGATTATTTACATTTCAGTCCCCGAACTTCATTTTCTTTCATTTTGGTCCTTGTTCGCTTATTTCTTCCAAATTACGCCATATCCATATAATTGCCACCTAAATCAAAATATGAACGTAATGAGTACATTTTGGAACAAATTAATCATATGAGCACATAAAATAAGAAGGAAAATATGCATTTTACATTCTTATCAATGTGTGTTAAGTATCACTAATTCCTTGTGATCAAGACTTCAACCCTAAATTTGTGAGAGAGAAGATGTTAAACATCACTGTTAAATAAGTTTATTCTCCTACTAATGAAAGTCAAACCAATAATGGATATTAGAACCTGTAAATGAAGCTCATTTTTCATGTATATTATTATTTTCTCCCCCTTACTTTGAGCATATATACATTTTCACACAATTTATATTTTTCTTTTTAAGCTCATCATTTTTCTATTCAATTTTTCACATCTTATGTGCAGACTCTTTTCCATTAAACCACTAAGATGACTCATGTAACGAGTTTTGGGTCGATAACTCTAAGTCAGTTGACCATAGGGTATCAGGATATCAGGTTATAAGAAACCCCCTGAACTTAATTACTCGAGTCAAATAGGCTTCGAAAAAGAGTATAAGATAATACATTTTTATTTTATTTAAGGAAATATAATAGAGCTCAAGTCTACTAAATTAAGTTCAATCTACATTCAAGGTCACCTTACCAAGATGACGGTCATCTTAAATCTCACACACGTGATCAAGACTTACTCACAAGATTATAGTATGTAAAGTTCAGATGGTACATGAAAAAACCTATGCTAAGTACTCCACATCAACCTAAACAAAGTAATGGAAAATATGCTGCAGCACATCTATTAAACGCATACTTGGTCAAAACATATATATGTCCAAGTAAATCATATATCATGTTGTAGTAAACAGTTTTCCCTCTATTTTTTTTTTATTATTTTTCAATATTTCAAAAAAAGTTATTTAAAAAAAAAACCTAATCAATTAAAAAGATACATGTAATAATGAATAAATCAATTAAAAAGAATAAGTATGCATCAAAAGTACCTAATCAATTAGGTATACAAATGCTCATATCTTTAAGAGCGTCGTGATCAATTTCTAATATTTTCAGATAACTCTTTTTCACCCCAACCTGACTAGTGGAAGATTTATCTCGAGTCAACTATGTCATAAACTTGGTCACATGACTTACTTGATTAGTAAGGAAGTCAATTCAGCCTTTAAAGTCCTGATTTCTAACTCTAGTGAAATTTTGATTTCTTTTTCTATTCAGGAACTTATGACACCAAGGTCTTATATGTCTTAACTCACCACAATTGAAACATGTAGGGAAAAACCTAGGTCCAAAGTTATGTGGGCTGATATCTATTCCTAGGTTAATAGGTCCTATGCTATCTAGTAAACATCTATCTTACGATACCCTTCTTCTTAAGTTCAGGATTAGAAACATACGTGGGCTAGTTGGTGGTAGGGATAAAAATGGTTTTGAAAGTACTAGCCCTATTATAATCAGTCTGATTATATCCTGGACCTCTCTTGTTACCAACAGGTTTGTTAAACCCCAAAAGACTGTCCAGGTTTTGAGATCGACTAGAGAAAGCAAGAAGCTGAGACTTGTAATCTTTAAGTTCCTTTAGAAGGTTTTTAACCTGGATTTCTAATTTCTCATTCTCAACGGTCAGCTCACTAACTCTCCTAGAAGGCGTCTCAAGTTCACCAATAAGATCTTTAATCTTAGGCTCTAAGGATCGATTTATAGTTTCTAATTTGCTAAGGCATAAGGTAGACTCCTAAAGGTCAGCTACAAGTTTCTCTCTAACTAGCTCAAGTTCATTGACCTTCTTAAGCACAACTTTATTCACCTTCTTAATCTAAAGACTATCTTCAAATAATTTTTGATAAACCTCACGAATCACATCATCATCTTCAGAATCTTCCTTAGCAATTCAACACTATCTACTTCATCAATCTTCTCAATGTCCTTATTAGACTCATTTTGAGTCCTAGTAGTAAAGGTCATAAACTTCTCACTCTCCTCATGTGTAGACATCTCACTTTGATTATCCGAGTTAAACTCGTCATCAGTTAGAGTTGCATTCATAGCTTTACCCTGATTTCTCTTACCATTAGGAAACTCACTTCTATAATGACCAAAACCTTGACATTTATGACATCTCACAAATTTAGATCTCTTTCTAAACTCACTGGAATCACTTCTATGTCTCTCTTTAGTCTTTTTCTTATTTTTAAACATTTTTTGAAATTCTTAACAAAATAAGTTATTTCCTCATCATTAATTGATTTCAAATCAGATAAATCATACTTTTTTTCCCTAACAGTGTTCAAGGCAATAGACTTGTTCTTTTTAGGTTAAGATATGGTGAGTTCATAAGTTTGAAGAGATCAAACCAATTCTTCAATCTTAACGACATCTAGATCCTTGCTCTGCTCGATAGCCGTAACTTTAGGCCTAAATCTCTCTCAAGTAATAATCTCAGTATTTTTCTAACAATCTTAAACTCGCGAATTCTCTCACCTTGGTTAAAATTAGAATTAAATATGTCATTCAAGCTCGCATAAAAGTCATCGAATGTCTCATCTTCCTTTATCATAAATTCTTCAAACCTAGTGATCAACATCTGAACTTAGAATTCTCAATAGGTTGAGTTCCCTCATGTGTGGTATGTAAAATATCCAAACCTTTTTTAGCAACCTCGCACGTAGATGCACGCCTAAATTCTTTAGGTGATATGGCCATAAATAGAGCATGAAGCCCTTTATTATTCCAATTATACTCATCTAAATCTTTCTTAGACCAAGTTAAAATATCAGTAAGAATAACTATACCTACAACTATGGTAGATGGGATGGTCCAACCATTCACTACGCTCAACTAAATACCCTCATCTATCGATTGCAAGAATGCTCTCATTCTAACTTTTCAATAGGCATAGTTAATGCTATCAAAATATGGCGGACAGACAATAAACTACTCATCTAGAAATCTAGAGTCAGGAGTAAATTGTATAAGTCATTCATGTATGAAAAGTATCATTAAATTCATATAAGCAAGTCTCAAAACCTTAAATCAATGAAAAATGACATGTAAAGAATTACTGGTAAATGAATATATTCTTCAAAATATGAAGTCAAACCCAGTATTACTAGGACCATTATAAATTAAAGAGCTCATAATTAATTATATAATTTTTTGCTTTCTCTTCCTATATGTGAAAGTATAAGATTGTCTCACATCATTTATGTAATTCAATTTTTTTCTTTGAAACTCAAAAGTATTCTTTCTTTTATGGGGAATATATAAGAGCTTAGGTCAACTAGTTTTAAGGTCATTCCATATATAAAATCAATTCACCACACAGATGACCGTCATCCCAAATCTCAAACACACGGTCAAAACTCACTCACAAAAGTCTAATGTGTGCAGTGCATAAAATACATGTAATAACATATATCAAGTACTCCAAACAAGTTCTAAACAAATTGCTGAAAATTTAATTTAACGATTATGAACATAATTAGTACTTGATAGCACAATAACATGTCCGAAAAAAAATTAACAATCTTTTCATTTTTTATTTTTTTATAATAAAGGAAAAATGCAAAAAATAAACTCCTAAGATACAATGAATGGATGCGCATGCATAAATATATAGATATCGTAAATAATACAAATGCATGCACATAAGTACCTACTCAATGAGGTATAAAATTGCTCTTATCATGAAGAGCAGCACAAGCAATATCGCAATTAACAGTATCACTTTGACTTGCTACATCATGTTTTTTGAACTAAATATTTTCAGAAGAAGATGTAATCTTAGTCATTGAGTCATCAAATCAGTTAAGTGACTCGCTTATTTAGTTATCTTGACTATTATTCCTAGCCAAGGACTTATGACACTTAGGTCTAATGTGATCTAAAAGACCACAATTACGACATGTGGGAACAAATTTAGGAACAACCCTAGGTATAATATTTTGAACCTTAGGTAGAGGAAATCTATGTTTTATAGATGATTTCGATCATCGGATACCTAAATTATTGGTCTTGTTCCTATTTAAGAGCTCGCGATATTTAGGTCTTATATGTCCTACCCGATGTGAACCCACGTAGCGTAAGACTACGAAACCTTCAACAGAACTGAAATCGAACCCAAAAAGCTAAAGAACCAAAGTTTTGGATTTGATTCAAAAATAATGAATCAAAATAACCAACAAAACGTAAACTAATGTTGACCCGTTTGATTGAATATTTGAGAATCTCACCCAGTTGATTTGAACGCCACAAGAATGATCTTGATAAGTTCGTGATTTGTCTAACGAAGAACAAGAATTCGAAAGCTAATAGCCTCTCAATAATCTTAATAATAAGTTGTTTTACAATGAAAATAATGAAATCTATTTATACTATGCCCTAATTAAGGTAGTTAAAACGGAAATAGACTCTTAAGATTACAAATATATCAAATAAAATAAAATCCTAATCAAATAAGATAATTTTTAAGGTGGTTAAAATGGAAATAGACTCATAAGATTACAAATATATCAAATAAAATAGAATCCTAGTCAAATAAGGTAATTTTGGAAAGAGGAAATCTTGGCTCCCAAAATAGCCATGCGGCCGCATGGTGTTTTTCTATGCGGTCGCATAGCACTGTTGAAGCCCCAATTGTGCTTTCAGTAGGCCTCCATGCAACCTCATGGTTGGAACCACTATGCGGTCGTACAGTGGTTGCAGTGGCTCTCCTGCTGCTCCACTTGAACCAAGTTGCTCCATCTCGTTTCGGCTGTCGACCCCAACACGAAACTTGCTCCTTTCGTCACCAAGAACACTATATCGTCAATCGTAGCTTGAACGAGCAATCTCATTGCCTCTTTCACCCGCTTTGCCCTCGAACGTGTTATGGGACCTCCTTCAATAATTAACAGATCCTTCCCGGAGCTAGACTTTGACACGCTTGAGTCCGTGCTCTCCATGCTCACATCAGTACCTTACCACAATGGTGACACATGAGAATGAACCTAGGAATAAATCTAGGCCTCAAGTTTTGAACCTTAGGCTTTAAGGTAAGTACAAACTCATTTTTTGAAGAAGAATCAGTATGGGAATTTGTTGTATTATAGCCTACACCTCTTCTATCCCCAATTACTTTCTTTAAACCTATCATATTATCAATTTCCTTAGATCCGCTAGAAAAATATTGGAGTTGGGTATTTGATTTTTCCAGATCACTCATAAGAGATTTAACCTTAACGTCTAAGGACTCTTTCTTAACTCTTAACTTATTCAAACTTCTAGTGGATTCCTCAAGTTTAGGTTAAACATCACTATTAAACTCTGATACTACTATAAAGTTACTATTTCAACCTTAAAATCACCTAATAGGTGAATAAAGCGGGATTAAATTTATCAATTAAAAGCAACAAATCACTTTTTAATTGTTCTAGATGTTTAGTTAATCAAATCATCTTATGTTGAATTGCCACTCTAAATAATTAAAGCAGTAAATAAAATAAGATTTGATGATGGAAAAAACCCTTAACTGGGTAAAAATTCTAAAACCAAGCCAGTAGTTTTCACTACAGAAAACAAGAACTTATAGTATGATCCAACCAAGAAAACACACTAGATTCGCTGATCTAATTCCTGCAATCTTCAAGACCCACTGAAATGTGCTTCACTCACATCTGGAATTGTCAATCTCCTGTGGAACTCCAAGAATGCCTCATTTTTGTACTCTTCCTGTACTTCTCGTCCAACCTCGATCAATTTTCAACAACCTCTTAAAGCTATTAAGAAAGTACCTTTCTAATGATATCTAGGAAGTTGATGTTTTGAATTATATGAATTTGATGTTTTCCCCAAACTTGTTGTCGATTGATCCCAAGAATCAAAAGGTTAATCTAAATATTTGGATGTGTTCTTGGATCTTGGAATAATGATATAAGGATGTAAAGCAATGATCAACCACCACCAAAATCGTACAGGGTATTGAGTATTAATACTAGGAGATGTTTAGGTAGTATAGGACAGATAAAACTATTGAAAAATGCAAGCTAGGGTTTCTAGAAAAACATCGTCGCTCAAGTTCCAGGCAACGAGAGGTATGTCATACGAACGAGAGCCGGGTGACAATGCTTCTACTTCGAATGCTCGAGTATTAGCTAGGCGATAGGCTAGCATAAATCCAGTTACTCTTTCTTCTTGTTCCATATTCGAATTCAAAGACTCATAATTCATCTATACAACCTTCCAAAAGACTCCTTGACTTTTACAACTCCTTTGTAACAATCATATTCTTTTACAATAATCCTTTTGTCCAAAAAATTCCCAATACAACTAAAAAACCAACACTTTGCATAATACTAATTGAAAACTTTTTCAATTCACACCTCCTAAAAACATTAAATAGTATCTTTTTAAACCATTGAATTCCAAGATTTTTGACACAAAATAGTTATAGTAATCCACTTGAAATTATGTTACAAGTTCAATTCAATAAATTGTTCAGTTTTACTTCATTTTAGAAAATTACATAAATTTATTGTATTAATTATAATAAAGTTAATAAAAATTATGAAATATATATAAATACGTGCAAATGCTTGCACACATAACACAAAAAGACATAAGCACTGATAGGTTAAGGAGACAATGGTGGGCAGCAGCGAACAGTACATAAATAAATTTAGTTACCCTCTATTAACTTAACATTTAAGATAAGTTGATTTAACGTAATACAAAAACATAAAGAGATTTTCTTCTTCAAACAAAAAACAAAATCAAGGAGACAAGACATGTCAAGAAGATAAAATATAAATAAAATAATTTATTGCATCTTTAGTAGTTTAAATGTTGATTCCCTAGAAAAACAAAGTAGGAAGAGGTTCCAGGCCTAAGTTCTCATCTGCATATTTATCAAGGTTCTAAAATGTGTAATGTGGCAATGTGTTTCGGTCAAGCATCAAGCATTACAAGCATATGCATGTCTATACAAAGTATATGAGTAATTAAGCATTTTTAAAATTTTAAATATTCTAAACTAATAAATAAATAGAATAATGCATGGGTAAATTTCACAAACAATTACTGAAGTTTAAAACTTGGAAAAATGGTCATTGAAATTTCATGTACTTTCACAAACGGTCACTGAAGGACTGTTATGATTTTAATTCAAACTTAAAGGACCAAAACACGTGGACATAAAAGCTTGACCAACTCAAGTGTAAATTTCTGAGTAAGTCAAACTATTTTTAAACAAGAATACTCTATATTTTTATGTGAACTAAAATAAATAAAAGTGCATTAAAAGTTAGGAAATCTATACACGATCACACAAAAGCATAGAAAAATATTTATTTACAAATCTAAATTTATGGTCTTATACGTATATAGGCGGAACGAGAATTAAAATATCTATTTTTCAGATTTTCAAGAAAATGCACCTCCTTCAAGAGTAAATACCAAACTTGAACTAGATTTACTTTCACAAGTACTAGACATCTGAGTTGCATTGATAAATCCTTCTAATATAGCCGAAAGTTTAGAATATTGTAGACCTAAGTTTTGTTTTATTCAGATAACCAAAAACTCTCCCAATGACCTTCCAACGTTCCTTGCTCGGGTTCTAGTAAATCTACTAAGTTTATTAATTGCAAATATTATGTCCGATCTTGTACATTGAAGTGTATACATAAGACTCTGTATCACTTGCATACTACAATTGAGCGATAGCTCTCCCATAATTCTTTATAAGTTTAGAAATTGAATCAAGAGGGGCATTAAACTCTTTTATATTCAAATGTTTGAACTTATTAATCACATTCTCTATATAATATGATTAACTCAAATTGAAGTCTCCACTAGTTTTTGTAACCTTCATACCCAAAATGGTGTTCAATTGTCGAAGATCCTTCATCATGAACGTGGAAGATAGAACATGTTCATTTCTTTTATTCCATCTATATGAATGCTTAAAATCAACATGCCACTGATATATAAGCAAATAAATACTACACAATTATTACAAAATTTAAAATACAAACATTTATCTACTAAATTTTTTATGTCATTTCTTCTTTGGTACTTATTTTAAATTATATAATGATTTTGCTAACTTGCACACCCTATGTTCATTTTTGGATAGAACAAACCGTTCAAATTCTTCCATATAAATCTCATAATCGAGATCCATGTCTAATAATGACGTCTTGACATCCATTTGATAAACGTGCAAATCATATATGGATGCTAATGCGAATAATATCCTAATTGATATTATTCTAGCTACTAGTGCATATGTATCAAAACAAATTATTCTTTCTTTTTGTCGATAACCTTGAATTACTAAATTAACTTAAAAGGTATTAAGAGAATCATCAACATTATATATTTTCCATAAACACCTATTTACAACCAATGGGTTTAGAACCAGGTGGCAAATCGGCAAATTTCTACGTATAATTGAATCCATTTTATTTTTAAATGTATCTTTTCAAAAGATACTATCATGAGAAGCTATAGCTTATCTATAGGTTTTAGAATCTATTTTCACTTGTAGAACAAAAGGTATTGTCTTGACATTATTCTTCTTATTTTCCTCTTCTAAGCAGAGTGAAATACGTTGAGAATCAATTTTATCCGATCCTAAAGTCTTTTCTATTCGAGTTCTTTTGCTTCTTCGAGGCTCACTAAATTCATCATCTTTAGAAAATATTTCATCTTCTATTTCACTAGAGCTTCCTTAATTCAAAATTTGAGGATAGTAAATCCTCGAAGAACTCCACGTCATTAGATTCAATTATCACACTAGTCTTCAAATTTAGTAGTCTATATAATTTGTTATTACTAACATATCCAATAAAGGCACATTTGATGTCCCTTGGATCCAATTTGGTCATTTTCTGGTTCGTATTTTTATAATATGCAAGACATCCCCGAACTTTAAAGTATCTAATGGTTGATTTTCATCATTTCCACAATTTATAAGGAAAAATCATTAAGGATTTTGAAAGAATCATATTCAATATTATACATGCACTGATATGATCCAAGGTACCATTGAAGCAATAACAAGCCTGGGGAAAGATCCATTGATAGTTGACGAAGGATCGATGACTTGATCGAGGGTAAAACGAGTGAAAGATGCAATGGGATTACTTTTTCAAGCAACGATGGAAGATTACATGTTCTACATGGAAAAAGAAGCAAGTTTCATGTTGGGGTCGAGG